>VZTH01008984.1:0-41566 GCA_013397815.1 Aleadryas rufinucha | reverse complement strand
GGGGGGGCTGGGGACGGGGCGTCCCCTCGGGGCGAGGGAGGCAGGGACGGGGTCCCCCTGCCCTTTCCCCTCGGTGTCCGCTGGGGCCGCCCGGGGGCCGGCGAGCGCTGCCCCGCGGCTGCGGCTCCAGGTGGGTCCGGGGGTGAGGCGGGGTCGGGCCGACCTTGTCGAGGGCGCCTCGTCCTTGGGTCTCCTTCCTTTCCCGGTGGTTGGCCCGGCCCGGGAGCATCGCCGTCGGGGGACCCTGACTTCCTAGCCCTCATCTGCCTTAGACCTCACAGAGGCTTTTTCTTTTTTTCTGTTTTCTCTGGACAAATGAAATTAAGCGAGTTTTACTCCTCTGAGAAAGAGCGATTGACTTTTAATATCTCCGCAAGAAGGAAATGGCTCTATGTGCATTCCTCTTAAGTGCTTATGATGTATTCATTGGGTGCTGTATAAATAGCATTTAGCTTAAAGAGGCTTTTAATTTCTCTACGCAAATAGACAGTCTTCCAGTTGCTGCCAACCACAGCTGGTGTTGCCACCCTTGCGATGTTGAATTCAGCTCCTATTGTAATGGATCGGCCGGAGGTGCCACATCCAGAGCCGGCTGCTCTGGCAGGCGGACTAGAGCAGGCTTCTGCCGTATCTTTACGTGAGCAGAATGGGGTTGTGGGTGCGCATGGAGAGGTATTTTCTGTTCCTGAGGCACCAGGCAACTGCGCAGTGCTTCAAACGCGGAGGCTGAACCAGGTCCTTCTCCCAGAGTGCCCGTACCTTTCCGCCTAGGACTGATTGCCATTTGCTGAGTCGATCTGCAGGCTGATGATCAGATTCTTCTGTTATAAGCCTACCTGTTGCAAGAAGCTTTTTCGTTCAACCCTGTGGTGCTCGATTTCTAGACCCACTGCATATTTTCTGAGACCTTGGAGTGGTTTTGACCTTTAAGGTGTCTTTGGCGTTTAGAGCATCCTGGCTGGGAACCTGATTAAATAAGCTACCTCCCAGCGTTTGCCTTTTGATGTTACAAAACTCAAAGGCATTACGCTGCAGACAACAGCATTAGTGTTTGGTTTGTTACAACAGCACCTCCTATGACCGTGCTCTGGAAAAAATTTCCACACGTCCCTGACGTCACGGCCATTTGCTTTACGCTGCCTGGATACCAAAGAGTGCTTTAACTCCTGGAGCACCACGTTACTGCACCCAGCTCTGCCCTCCAGCCCTGGCTACCTCCGGTGCACATGAGGAAGACAAGAGGATAGAGTGCCTTTCTGACAGTGTCCCTCGGCCTCTGTTTCTCTGGGTGGCCCTCCTGTTTGCCTGTCTTTCATAGACTTAAAACGACCAGAACTGCCAGCTTTCATTGTGAGGTTTCTCCAGTGATATAGCTTTTTTTTTCCATGATGGGGCTGGGGAGTGAGAAGGAATACTTCCACCCACTACTCACTCCCCTTCCCTGGTAGTTCATCACTCCAAGTCCTTCAAATAAACTGCGTCTGTTTTGTGATTAGGTGAGGACAGTCTGAGATCAGGCAGGCTCGCTCTCAAGTTCTCTTTGGCCTCTGCTTGTCCCTGCAGCCTGATGAGCGATACAGTTGCTTGGCATGGGCTGGCCTACCCTTGTAGGCGGCCTGGTGGTTCTTAGTACAGCATGTTACCCTGCAGTTAATCAGTTCAGATAATCCTTGTGAATTGGTAACTGATACCCAGAGCTGGGCTACATCTCCAGGCTCTTCTCCGTTCTTCCCACTCGCCCCACAAGATTATTCTAGACAATCCCTTTAGACTGAAACTACATTCAATCTTTCATTGTTATGTAATTCACTCTTTAATTGGTATGAGCAGTGCTGGAGTGCCTTTGTAGGCACACAAGGCTGGTAAATGGGTAGTATTTTGACACCATAAGAGTACTTTCCTACACTTGAGATGGGGTACTGGAGCTAGTTGGGCCTGAATTCTTTTCCCGTTGTCTTGTTTTTTTGGAGGTGATGGCCTGAATTACTAGAAGAGATCAGGCTTTACAATTGCTTGTAAACCTGAATGAAACATTTACTGTTACGGCTCCTGGAAACAGCTTTGAGCCCCAGAGCTGTGTGCAATGAGTATCCTTCAAGCACACCCATGCTTGCTGTGGGGCACTTGGATTGCTGACAGTGTCAAGTGCTAGGGCCTGTGGTGGTAGTGCTGGGTCAGCCAGGGAATCCTTGAAACTGTGGGAGAACGTGGTTTAGTCTTCATATTTTATAATTCCAAACCCTGATCCATGGATTTCTATGTTTTCAGGGGCCCTTGTTTCCCCACCACCAAACAAATGGAGTGCTTCGCACTTACTGCCTGCATCAGGGCATAATCTCACTGTTAAATGGATGTCTTTGTGACACCTGAATTGCATGTGCTGGGCTCTTCCTTGCAAGTGGCAAAGGGTGCAAGTACTGTCCTGAAGCATGACTGCTGTGAGGGCTTGATTTGATTCCTCTTTGTTTGTTTTCTCTTGCAGTTAAGATCCTCCTCTTCTATGTCATCTTCTACGGTTGCCTGGCAGGTATATTCATTGGGACCATCCAAGTGATGTTGCTCACTGTCAGTGAATTTGAGCCCAAATACCAGGATCGAGTGGCACCTCCAGGTAACTAAATAGGAGGCCCGTGTTTGACTTTGTGCAAGCTGTTCTGGGAAGGTGGGTTGGGTTACTCACCTCAAGAAGGAGGATGAAATAAGCGTGTCGTTGCTGCAACACATATTTGTAGGGGGTGGGTATGTTCTCAGCCTTCTGTGTTAACAGTACTGGGGCTTGAAGACAATCCTGCTAGAATTAAAGGTTGCGTCACATGAAAAATGTCTCCTCTCTAAGAGGAGCTTGAACCTGGTTTCCTTTTCCCTTCCCCTAAGCTGAAGTGATGGGGTGAGGCTAAAAGGCTTCACTTTTGGGAATGGGCTGTATGAGGAGGCTGGGTTCAGTTTTTCTTTCTTCAGAGCCACTCTGTTCACATGGGTCAGTGAAGGGATAAAGATAAAATGTTGGCTCTATCTGTGGAAGTGGTGTGCACAAGGAGAAAGGGGACAGTGCCAGTTCTAGGAGTGCTCACGGAATTGCATTATCCAACACCAAAGTACCCCGCACTCTAGAGCGCTGTGGCACTCGCTAGTGGGAATTGCAACTGACTGGCGTGGGAGGTGAAGCGAGGGGGTGGCTCTGGTAGTTGCTGATATGTGACCTGTCCTCACAGACAGAAGAAATCTCTGCTCAAAGTGACGCCTGAGCAGTGCCTGTGGCCAGCTGGCCTTGGGTAGGGCGGAAGGAGCAGTGGCCCCTGCTGCAGGTTCGCACTCCGCCTGCCCCGGCTGTGCTGCGCTATCCGATCCCTGCCGCAGCCAGCGGCGGCTGGAGCGCGGGGGGGAGCTGCGCAACTGCTGCTTTCCCACATTACAAATGACCTTGAGGCTGCCTGGCACTGGGCACCCTAACGATCTGTCTCCAGTTGCTCTGTAAAACAGTTCAGAAGCTTTTAATAACAGTGGTATTTAAGTGACAATTGTGAGGCTGATGGCTTGTAGCTACATAAGTTGGCCCTGGTGCTGCACTGTCTTGCAGCCCCACTGTGTGCAGTGCTGTGCTGTGATTCCCTGCCCTAAACACAGGGAATGTTGCCATCACCAAATGGTGTTACAGCTCAGCTAAGTCATCTTTTGCAGATAACTGCTTTTCTACCTGCACTCTTCAAAGACAAAACAGAGGCTGGAAGTGCTGTGTTAGTGTGTTGCACTTCTTCATGTACCACCACGGTGGCTGGGGTAAATGCTGTCTTAAGCACTGAAAGCGGCTCTTTTAGTCTCTGCAGTGGACCCTGACATTTGCAGGGAACACTGTCACTGCCCAGAGCCATTGGCTGCATCTGAAAAGCCAACATGGCTAATGCTGGGGTAGTTGTTACTCAGTAATGTGTTTTTCCCCTTCATGAAATAATTAGTAAAGGAGCCCATGGATCTGAGGTCTCACCCAGATAGCCCTGCTGTTCAGCCAGATGTGGTATAATTACCCATTCTAGGTAAACTGTTTGCTTTCTGTGAAACAGCAGTTTACGATTCCAGTTTCAAAGCAACTCTGGTAAAATTTCTGTGGAAGATTTCACCCTGCACATGATTTTTATTCCTATCTTATCTGCATACTGCACCAGTTTTTCTGGGGCTTTTTTTTTTTTTAAACAAAGAAAAGGAATTGAATTTCAAGACACTCTTGTAATGTGTACTGCAGAAATCAAAATGGAGGAACAATGAAAGGTTGTCAGGACTCTTGTAATAAACTTTCAGGACGTGTACTGAAATCAAGGGGAACAAAATCCAGCTCCTTGAATGTGTTACAGTGGAGAGCCAGTAAACAAGGGGTTTGAACTAATCTGCAAGGGCAAATGCATAAAACTTAAAAGAAATAATTAGTAAATAGCACAGGGTCCTTTGCAGAGCATCACTTGACAGCTCTTCCTACAGATGTGGACAAACTGGTGTGGGGCATGGTGGAGGCTGGCACTTAATATCCAGTACCTACCTTGTCCTGTAGCACAGCAGCCATGAAACTGCAGGTCCAAAATAGCCCTTTAATGCAGGCTTTCAGAGACATTGACAGGTAGTGAGTGGCTGCACTGCTTTTGGGGGGTCAGCAGTCCCTGTATTCCCCAGATGTGCAGGATTCTCCCCAGTGCTGCAAGCACAGCTGCTGTTCTGTCAATGAACACACGTGTGGTGAGCATCAAACATGAACTTTCTGTGATCTGAGACACCTGCAGATGATGAACTATATAAAATAGGATGTTGTGCAGTTCTAATTCCCGGTTCTTGTGGAAAAATTTGTGAGCCAGTAAGTATATTAGCTTGATAAAGTCCTGGATTTTCTAGGGAGCCAGAAAACCTGGTTTTATTCTTGTTCTACTACTCTGTCCTTCTTGGGTAAGTCACTGTTGTGTCAGTCCAGAATGTTTTGAGAAAGGGAAAACTAGACTTGCCTTCAGGATTTGCAAGAGAAAATGCTGTAGGGGCTGCTTGTAATATCATTCTTGTTCTGAAATACAACAGATTTCATAACAGCAACAGAACCTACAGGGTGTTGTATTGAGTTATTGACATGGGTATAACATTGAAAGCCATAAAGTGCTATTTTTGTAGCCAAGTGTCATTAATATGGTAATTGGTTTCTGCATTGAACACAACAGGAATGTTATACAGGGCTTCAGGGCAAGCTGAGCATTGTACCTTCCCATTATACTATTTTTTTCTTTCTTTTGTCTTGTGGTGGGGGAAGGGACAGTGCAGTTCACCTGCCTGTCCAGCCCTGCCATTGCAACAGCCCCAGCTCCCAGCTCCACGTGTGCTGCAGGCTTGGACTCTGCTTTGAACACAGAGGGCTTACCCTGCTAATAGTGAAGGATGAGGATATTGCCTCTTAAAAAGCATCCCTAAAAAATAATCCTTCATTCTCCCCTCCCCACCCCAATACAAATTGGGCTGTGTATCCTGCCATCTTGTGGTGTGCATCCCGTGGAACAGCATCCCATCATGGGCTGGCAGAGGGGACAGAGCTTGCTGCTGCCTGAGGCTAAGCTTTGTGAGTGGTGGCTGGAAGGAAGAATCCCTACTCAAGCCAGGGGATTTCAGGTGTCCCTGCTTCAAGCACTGCTGGGCAGAGAGCACGTCGTGGAAAAGGCTGCTTTGGTGTGTGCTCCCCACTTGGCTTATTTAGCTTGGACAGCAGCAGCAGGGTGGCAGGGAGGCTTCAAAGGAGCATGTGCTGCCTCCTGTGAAGTTGCACTTCTTTGCTTCTGTCTCTCATCTCAACAGCACCTGTGCTTAGGAAAATCTCAGTCTCAAGCTCCAGGATGTTACTGCCAAGCAGCTTTTGCTGCGTTTGCACCTGCTTTTTGCACTTTGGTGATGAGGCTGACTGGAAGCTTGGAAGGATATTGTTTGATGTGGTGGCTTTTAAAATCTATCCTCACTTAGTGAGCTGGGGGAGGGTGTAGTGATCACTCAATTTGTCATCTGTGTCATCCCAGGAGTGCTCATACTCATTTAGAACCAAGATTACATGGTACTTGGAAATGAGCATGGTGTGACGGAGCAAGAGTGTTTGCTATGGCCCTATACAACCGTTCCTAATAACAAGCCTGACTTCCCACTTTTAGTTTCTTCCTCTTTACCCTCAGGACACCTCCTGAAGTCTTGCTATTGCAGCTTAGAATGATAAAATCTATGTGGAAAATTGCTTTTTAAATGAACTGGAATAAACAGGATTTCAATCTGCAGCGGCATTTTGGAAGTAGAACTGTAGCTGAAAAAAAACCCTCAAACCTCATGACTTTACATGGGGGTTTTTTGTTATTTGATATCCTTGTATAGTCACAAACAACAGAAGGTGGTGTCCATTACCAGCTCAAGGCATTGCTCATCGTTTATATGGACAGTGTCAGCCAAGTGAAGACGAGAGTCTTATTTCCTAGCAAGGCACTATTAAGTGCCAGTTGCAGTAATTTTCTAATTTGTCAATATTTTAGCAATAAGTTACTTGATTCTTTCCCGTGGAATGAACAGCATCACCACATGACACCATGGTGCATCTCTGTTGTAATAGCATGAGATGCAGAGCTGTGTCACACAGATCATAGTCTGAGGATGGGGAGAGGGTTGTTAGACTCCTGGCTATGAAAGCACTTGTGGGTTTGTTTATTTTCCCCCATAAGACTTGCTTATGAATGGCTTCCTCATGTGCATGGAGCCCCTAAAAGCTTCATTCGTGCCAGCCACACACTTCCTTGGTTGTCTAGCAATACATGGCAGGTAGTACTGGAAGGGCTCCGTTTTTTAATGTTTTTTCTTGTCCCTGCTTGCTTAAGCTCCCTAGTGGGGGTGAGAGAATGTTCCAGAAAGGTTAGTGTTCTGCAGAGGTTACCTTCTGCCATCATACAACACACTTGGCTTTTCACACAAGATTGCTTAAGATTTCAGTGATAGTGCTGCTCTGCTGACAGCACTGCAGCTTTTAGTTTGGCTATGGGATGTACAGAAGGAAATGATACATCAGTGCTTAGGGCTTTGCATCCAGTCAATTGCAGGCATGTGAGAATGGAGGTTGTGGTGAAAGGCAGTAACACATTTTTTAAATTAGGATAAAGTTATTTTTCATGAAAAGTCTTTTATATTCATGAAGATTTTCTTTTCTGCTTTGTAAGTGGGAAGATTGATCTCCACTTTGCTCCGATCCTAAACAAAGCAGGCACTTGTGTGCCAAAGCCTGGTCTAGTCTGGTTCATCTGACCACCTGGAAATGCTCCCAGTTTGGCAGAAGACAGCACAGGCTACCTGGCAGGGACAGTGGTTCCCTTGTGCTGGCCACTGGAACAGCTGCTTGGTGGTGCTGCCTGGGCTTCATGGCAGTTCTGTGGGGATGTGCAAGACAGGGATGCTTTGGGATGGGAGTGTTCTCCAGCCACTTTTCCGATGGGCAGAGGGTTGGCTTTGGTCTGTAGCTATCAGTGGCCAGGCTCTCTCAAAGAGAGAACAGGGATCTTCTACTAGGTGGCCTTTACAAACCACAGGGTGTCTATTGCTGACCTTCACTTCACCTTTGCCAGGCCTGTGTGTGTGCCCTATATGTCACCTTGGCCAAGACAAGAAAGAGAGATGGGGAGGAGGTCCTGACCAAAACTAACAGCTTCACTTGCCTGACAAACTTAAGTCTGGCCATGTTTTCTTGATTTTTTTTCTTTTTTTTGTATTTATACCCTTGAATGACATGCCTGTAACTTGAACTCTGGAAAAGGCAGACCCAGGAGAGGACCCAGGGCCTGGCCTGCCTCCGCTGCAATTCCAGACAGCCACTTCAGGTGACTGAGTTTGTTGCTTCCCAGCTGAGTGGTAACATGAGAAGGGCTTGGCAGAAGGGGATTGAAGTCCCTTACTAAAATTGAAACTGGCGTATTTATTCTATATATAACTGTTTGTGAAGCAAGAAAATGAGTAACTGCTCGAAAAGGGGTTGAAAGCCACTGACTTTGGAAGGTAGGATGTCATTCTGCTAGAGGAATAGTAAATTGCTTCTAAACTTGTAAACTCAACCCGGTCCATTTGTACCAGAGGAACTTTTGAGCAGCTAAAGCTGCTTCATGGAATAAAACTTGAACACCCAAGCTCCTTGCTGAACTTCTCGCAATCTTTGGCGACCAGGAGCTGTGTTTAGGGGAACAAAGCTAATCTTTGTCCTAGGTTACAAATTCCAAGTTAGTGGGTAGTGGAAGGGGGGGTGGGGGGAGTGGTGAGTTGGCTTGAGGAGGGACTGAACAGAAGCCCTCAAGTGGCTTTGGAAAAATTGCTGGAGTCACAAGCTCTTGTGGGTTGGGGCCAGCCAGCTAAGCTGCCTGAGTTTTGCACCAGAGGAGCTTCTTGGCAACAGGCCTGTTCTGAAAGCTGTCAAAGCACATGCTGCTCCCTTGCTCCTTTCCTTGATCTTCCTAAAATGAAGATGACAAACTGAACTGAAGTCAAGACCTCAATAATTACAGTGGCTGCCACAAAAGCAGCATGAACTTGGTTCCCATTACTTAAATTAAAGTGTTAGCCATGCATCAATACTTTCAATTAAAATGTGACCTAAACATTGCATAGGAGCAACTATTTCCAAGTTCCACAATGAAGAGCAAAGGAGTTGGTGCTTTTCATCATCTGTGTAGGCATTTCTTGTTTATCATCCCTTCTCTTCTCCATGCATTATCATTATAGTCTAAATCTGAACCGGTTAGCACAGCCCAGAATCTGGACAGTCTTTTAAACAACTCTCCCATGTGGTGGCATTGCCTACTCACATCCTTGGTGATGAGCTGCTGATAAGAGAGCTCGGAAGATGAGTTTTGCAGTCAGAAATACCTGCTTAGGCAGTGAAAAGAGCAGAGGCAGCGCTCAGGCAGCTGAATTTACTGAGGGAGAAAATGTCTCCTGCCCCACATCCCACAAGGGAGAGACACACTAAGGCCATGTGGATTCCAGCTGGTGGACTGGGACCGGACATGGGGAACCTCTCTTGTCTTTTATTGCAGGAGTTCATGAGTGGACAGCTGTGCTGTATCCTAAACATAGTGTTTGCAGACACTGAAGGCAGCCTATTAGGGATACTCACGTTCTGTGTGGTTGGTCTCACACACAGCTTCCCTTCTGTCCTTGAGCAGGAAGCAGAAGTGCACAGTGGACCTGTGGTTGGCTGTTTTTCTTGAAGGAAGCCTTGATTTATAGCCTCACTTCTCCATTTTGTGATTTTTGTCTTTTTACCTGATGCAAACACTGTGATGAATATTTAAGACTGTTGCTGGAAGGAGGAGAACCTCTCCTCCAGTGAGCTTAAGCTGTTTTGTTAAAGTTCTTAAGTCTGAAAAAGAGAGATTATTATAATTAGGAGTTATGTTCTTAGTATCGCCTGGAGGCTGTGCAGCTCTGAGGTGTACTTAATGTTTTCTTCCTGATTTTGCTTTTCTTAGGACTGACTCAAGTCCCCCAGGTTCAAAAGACAGAAATTGCCTTTACTGCCTCTGAATCCAAAACTTATGAAGCCTATGTGAGGAACCTTGATAATTTCTTAAGGGACTACAGTGCTGAGCAACAAACTGAAAACATTGTGTTTCAGGACTGTGGAGGTAAGTCTGAATTGTTTCCTTGAGCTGAGGGCTCTGAATGATGCCTCTGTCAGGTCCACCAGAAGCTGAGGGTGAGCAGTGGTGGTCTTGGTCTTCAGCTGTTCCAGCAGCATGTTGGTAAACTGGCAGGCTCTGGTTTCAGTGATACTGCTGCTCATTAACTTCACTTGGGCAGACCACACTGGGCTATACTTAGCAGCTTATTGTTGAGGTTAAATGGTTGGGAGCTCCCACATTTCACTTGGAAAACATTGCAGCTGACTCTGAAGCACTGACCTTATTCTCTCTGAAAGCCACGGGGATTTTACTGCTGACTTTGCTAAAGCCATTGTTGGTCCTCTTCATGCCACGCAGTCAAACATCTGGGAGGTGTTAACCTTTGATAGGTTATTTGCAATCATGTGAATGAGACTCTCACCTCGTAATACATCTGTATCAAATCTGAGGGGTACCTGCTTGTAAAAGCTGCCCAGAAAAAAATTAGTCTCTGAGCCAGGTGATTCTGGAAGAAATCTCAGTTATAAAACAAAATCCCATAAAACTTGCTGGTCTAGGAGCAGCCCTACGTGGGGGTGGCTGGGCCTAGGTCTATGGAGTGCCTTAACTGCCCTGGTGAGGGGGAAATCCCAACTGCCTAGGGAAGTGTAAGTGTTGCTGTTCCTGACACACATCAGATCCCATTGCATATGGTTGTCTTTTCCTTCCCCCACCCTGACAGACACACCTACTGAATACAAAGAGAGAGGACCATATAATGATGCCCAGGGCCAGAAGAAGGTCTGCAAATTCAAACGTGAATGGCTGGAAAACTGTTCTGGATTAAATGATCCCAGCTATGGGTACAAGGATGGCAAACCATGCATCCTTGTCAAGCTCAACAGAATTATTGGCTTCAAACCTCAGGCAAGTATCTCTTCCCTTTCTAGCAGAAGCTGCTGATCAGATCAGGAGGAGGGGCTGGCTGCAGATTTGCTCTGCCTGCTTTTTGGTCTCTGGAAAGAGATCAGTATTAAACCTTTTCTGCAGAGGATGAATGTGAGACAATTTGAGTAATTTGCTTTAAAAATGCCTTTAATTGAAAAGCAGTGAAAGTTGTGCACTGTAAGTTGGTAACAAGTAGCAGTGATTCTCGCAGTGCAACCTCCTGGTTATTTATCTGGTAACTTCTGAGCCTGCTAATGGAGTTGCTATAACAGGGCATTTTCTTCAAATCATAAATTCCATTTTAAATTCCTGTATGCTTCCATGGGACCATCCCAGACCAACTCTGTCTTTAGTACCATCAGCACATTTTGTTATGCCCTGATCCACTCCATTCTTTTCCTCAGGCAATGTAGACTTGTCTGCTTTGCTAAAACTGCTTAATTAAATGAAGTGCTAATATTAAATACCAGAGTGGAACACAGGCTCTAAAAAGTAAACTACATTTGAAAGTCAGGCACAGCTGCAAGAAAGGTGAGGAGGTCTTCAGTTAATTTAATGTAGTTTCCCAAAGGCTGTAGGGTATCTCTGCCACGTGGTTGCTCTGTGCGTCACCCGAGGGCAAGTTCGCGGTGATGCAGAAGGGTGTTAATCTGGACATTCATGGCTTTTCCTTCTGTTTTTTTCCCCAACACATTTAAATGCTAAAAATTTCTTTTAAGAATTCAGTGGCAAAACACGTGCTGTTGAATAAGGTGGTGTGCAAAACCTGCCACTCCATCTTCTGGATAGAGAACAGTGCAAATGGCGTTCTACACCACCTTCACCTCCATCTGTCAGGGCACTCGAGGATGGGGAATGGTGCTGTCTAATGAGTCGTGAGGAATGTTTTTCTCCAAAGGGAGTCTGTCCTGTGCTAAAAGAAATTAGTTGAATTTTGATGTATCTGATCTGTGGTGGAAACATTTTAGCAGGAATGTACTGTGGTGGCTGGGTATGGGGTGGCTGTGGGATAACATGAGGTGTGCATGTTTGATGACTGGGAAAGAGAAGGGTTTGGGGTGTTACTCTTTTTTCTTTGCCATGGAGCTCTGGAGATTCTCTCCAGATTGCATTAGACTGTATTAGACTACTTTGTCTGGTCATGGGATGACTTTCCATGTTTCACTTAGAAACTAGGTATCCATGGCAGTTACTTATTTTCATCATTCCACACTCCAGCAGAGAGTTCTCGCACTTAGAAAAATATTGGTAAAGCAGATCTGAAACTGCAATGTTGTCAAGCAATACCGCTGCACTTTAAAAGACCAAAGACCAACAGGGTTAATGGTTGGACTATCAGAGTTGGCACTCACACCTTTCCCTGATACACCCAGAGCTTTTGTCCTTCCTGGTCCATGATACTGAAGTTCAGCAATGTCAGGGTGAGACTGACACACTTTCCTCTTTCCTGTGCATTTCCAGTCCTGACTGCACACACCTGGCAGGCAGGTGGCAAATCCTGCACCACAGTGCATCTCTTCCTGCCACTGCCTGAGCTTGCATAAACAAGCCCTACTAGCTATAGACACTCTGCCATGAAATGCTTTCCTCAGGGACACCACGGGGTTAAACCCAGCCTGACCTGCTTGTATCCACAGCAGGTGAAGCTGTAAGAACAGCCAGCAGTTCTGCTTGGGTTAAGTTCCTCTGCTTCCAGTTGTGTTTCACTACTTGTCTGTACCAAGAACCACTGAGAGCTGTTGCCTCTGGAACTGTGCTTAGAAGGGGTTCCAGTTAATGGTGTGTGTTTGGTACTGTTGATCTTTGTTGCTGCAGAGGTGCTCCAGTCTGCAGAGGAGTGTCCAGTGTGTAACATCCCCTTGTTCTGGATTTCTTCTAGGCTCCAGTAAATGAAAGCCTCCCTCCCGAGGTTATGGCAAAATACAACCCAAATCTCATCCCAGTCCACTGCGTTGCCAAGGTAAGTTGAAATACAACAGAGCAGAGTTGGGAAGCTGCAGGGGTTGACTAAGCCTTTGTCCAAGCATAGTTACCCCCCCTGCCTGCCTTTCCATAGACAAATGGGGTGGCTCTTGCTTGGGATATCTTCCCCTCAGGAACAGAAGTCTCTCAAAGCCCCACTGATAGATGAGATAGTGCTGCTTTCACACTGTGGGGTAAAACCCAGGCAAGATAGTTAAAGGTATCTTCAAAAGTAGCCATTTTGCTTCCACGTGCTGTGCTGGAGCTGAAAAAAGGCCTCCAGGGCAGATTTCATACTTGGCACGTGTAGAGCAGCTGAGAAACAGCAAAGTTTTTGTAGCCAAAGCCTGTGCATTTGTACCACAGGAGGGTTGAGTGGTTTCTAAACACGTTAAGTGGCTGAGGCTTTAAATTAAGGAAAGCCCTTTTCCTGGCTAATGTGCGGTGGGAGGTGCTGGTGTGTGTGTGTGCTGATCAGGCAGTGCTGACACATCCTCTGAACCACTGGACACTCCTGTGCTGTCATGGTGGGGACAAGCGCTGACAAAAGGAGAGGTCACGGTCTTGCTGAAAATCCGCTGCTGCTACAGCCAAGGGCTGCCAAAGGCGGAGTTGGGGTGGTTGTCATTGGTTGTGCTTCCCTTTCCCCCCTGCAGCGAGAGGAAGACGCAGACAAAATTGGCACGGTGGAGTACTACGGGATGGGCGGCTACCCCGGCTTCGGGCTGCAGTACTACCCCTACTACGGGAAGCTGCTGCAGCCGCGGTACCTGCAGCCGCTGGTGGCCGTGCAGTTCACCAACCTGACCTACGACGTGGAGGTGCGCGTGGAGTGCAGGGCCTACGGGCAGAACATCGTCTACAGCGACAAGGACCGCTTCCAGGGACGCTTTGATATTAAATTTGACATAAAAAGCAGCTGATCGTAAGCACAACTCTCTTCCTCCCCCCTCCTCCTCCTAGCCATTTAAAAAGGTTAAAAAAAAAAAAAAAAGAACAAAAAAGAAAACCTACTAGTCTTGAACAAACTGTCATACGTATGGGACCTACACGTAATCTATATGCTTTACACTAGCTTTCTGCATTTACTAGGTTAGAATGTAAACAAAGTGTAGCAATAGCGACAAATATTTATTCTACTGTAAATGACAAAAGAAAACAAAATTGAGCCTTGGGACATGCCCATTTTTACTGTAAATTATGATTCCATAACTGACTTGTAGTAAGCAGTGTTTCTGGCCCCTAAGTATTGCTGCCTTGTGTATTTTATTTAGTGTACAGTACTATAGGTGCATACTCTGGTCATTTTTCAAGCCATGTATTGTATCTGTTTTCTACTTCTTGTGAGCAAAGACTTTTGCTGTCCAAGGTGTAAATACTCAATGGGACTAGAACTGGCATGAAACTTCTCATTATTTTGTTCCTTTTCAAAGAAGGCCCACCTGTGAGATGATATTTAACAGCACTCCATAAGGCTTCTGGCTTTTCTGTGGTGTTAGGGTATTTTATTTGGAGGGGTGGCAGGGAATCTAACTTAAGTGAAGTTAAAGAGAATAGGTGATTGTGTACTGTGCTTTGTAGCGAATGCTGTCTCTCTCCACCTCTTCCCTTATCCTCCAGTATGTTGTGTGAGAGACTGGGTCAGACTATCACTCTCCTCAGTGATAGGCATAACTCTTTGCTTTGTATATTTTCTCTTCTTTTTCTTTTTTCTTTTTTTTTTTTTTCCTGCTGAAGGCATCGCACACTGTGGTGCTAATGTCTTTATTGAATGTTTTAGCCATTTTCATGGTGGAAGAATTTTATATTTATGCAGTTGTACAATTTTATTTTTTCTGCAAGAAAGTGTAATGTATGAAATAAACCAAAGTCACATGTTTGAAAATAAATCTTTATTTTAAACTTTATAAAAGCAATGCAGTACCCCATAGAATGGTGTTAAATGTTGTCTAAAGTGCAAAACTCTATGTTCTAACATGTAATAATAGCCAGGAGTACAGTGCTCTTGTTGATCTTGTATTTCAGTCAGGTTGAAACATTGGACAAATAAATGAATGAACACACAGTTCTGTGTGCGTGTCTGTTGCAGCGGGTGAGGATGGAGCCTGTTAGTTGTCCAGAATCTTGAAGAAATACTGCACCTATTTCAAACAGAAAATGCATCTTTTTGATTTCCCGACAGCTTCAGCATGAGGGAGTTGAAACATTTGAAACATTGAGCTGTTACACATCAGCACTGGTGTCTTAGTTACTTGTCTCCCCCTTTCCCTCACCAGGATGAGAGGCTGCTGTGGCACATGTGCCTGTGCCTATGCCCCTCAGCATCCCAAAAAGTCTCTTCCCCCTTACTGCACACACTCCACCTCTGGAGGCACAGGCTCTGT
This sequence comes from Aleadryas rufinucha, assembly GCA_013397815.1. Lineage (NCBI taxonomy): Eukaryota > Metazoa > Chordata > Aves > Passeriformes > Aleadryas > Aleadryas rufinucha. Next base: position 26,643 of record VZTH01008984.1, on the reverse strand, counting down.
GTTCCAGACATAACAGCTAAAACTGTTGATCCTTGGCGCAGGTTGAAGCTTCCAGCAGCCAGAAGGGTGGCTGCACATTGAAGCCATGGAGCTTCAGGGCAGCTGCTTGCTCTGTGTTGCTGCTGGGCTGGTGGCCAGGGCTGAGGGCAGGCTCTGCCTGCTGGGGCTGCTCAGATGTGACAAAAAGTGGCAGTTGGCTTCATGCAAGAATCAGGCTCACTTTGTGCTGCACGACACAGCTTACCAGGGAGCATTTCTCCATGTAAAGTGACAAAACAGGACTATCCTAGAGCAAGTGGCTTGAGAAAGACTTCCTAATTGGAACACACAATCCTAGAAAAGCAAGATGCTTAAACTTTTTGCCATCTGCTAGAAGGAAAAGCACAGTTACGGTATACTGTGGTGGTTAGTGCACCCATTTAGCTGTTCCATGTTGTTCCCAAGCAGCAGGTGCCAGCAAAAATCGCACCTTCACCTCTTTCTTTTGCTGCTGTATGTTTAGAGCCAGGATTTAACAAGCTGTGATAAAAGCCCTAAAATACTCCCTGATGAAAGCTTCACCTGCACAAAGAACTACAGGAAAGCTGAGCCATTTTGGCTCCCAGCACTCGATGGGTTCCTACTGCTACCATTTTGAGTGGGGAGTGGGGATATTGTTGCATGGCTCAAGGTTTTGTAGGATCAACTGCCCTTAGAATTCAATTCCTAGGTGAGCACTCTGTGACAGTTTAAAAAAAAACAACAACACAACAACAAAAAACCCCAAACCAACCAACCAAAAAAAATTGCCAACTTTTACTTGTATAAGATCCAACTCATGGTTAGGTACTTTACTGCCTTTTAATTTTCTATATTAAGTGGAGTCTATATCTTGGAGTGCAAAGTCCAAGCATGAACTATTAATAAAGATTCTGGCTTATTCCAGGGGTTGGGGCAACCATTGTGGAAAACTTTCAGTGTTTGTGTTCACATCAGTGAGCAAATGTCAAAAAGGACTCACATAACGAACTCTTAGGAATTGCATATGAAATTAGGCAAAACCTTTACCCAACATCCCCGCCCCAATCACTTTCTTGTCCCACATCAGTGAAAGCTGGATGGCTGCTCGGATCACTAATTAACCAGGCAGGAAGGGCAGTAGCTATCCCAACCACATGCCCTGCAACCACCCACTGAAAAGACCCACCTGGTCCCAGGCTTCAGGACGACTCTGCTACCAAAGGACCACAACCCCCATGCCCACAAAAGAAACACCCCACAATGCACCTGATCAGACATGACCCCTTCTCCCATTAGAAATGCTGCTGTAATTGGTCACACCTACTAGAGATACAGCACTAGAAGACTGCAGGATGGTTTAAAAAATTCCCAAACAACCAAAGTCCAAAAAGCCTCACCCCACCCCACCACAAGCAGGTGTAGACTCTTGGCTGGGCACACCGCTTGCCCAGTGGCACCATTGCTTTGGGTACACAACAGCCTTGATACCAAAATGACCTTTCACAAGTGGCCCGGACACAGCCTCGCTGGGCTGGAGCTGGCTAACAGCCCTGGGGGCAGAGGGACCACAGGCAGGGCAAGGGCCTCAAGATGCAACATCTCATCAACCCAAATTAAAATATGCATTGCCTTCAAGATTCTTTCTTTTCATCTATGCTCTATCCCCTTGCCTCAGCAAGGCATAGCTTTCCTTACTGCCTAATAGGACATTACATTACAAACTGCCAGTCTGAACATGTTGTTCTTTCTGCCAGATTGACTCAGCATAGTTAAGTATAATTGTAGCCATTAAAGTGAATTTTATCTCTCTTCTTGTTATATGGGACACCTGCATTTCACAAGAGAGACACACAAAAGAACTAGTAAAATAAAAAGCAGGGAGAGACACACACATATATTTAACAACATGAGCCGTTAAGGCTGTGTCTGCACTAACATGCACTAGCTACCACTTTTACAGCTCTGAGCACTGGCACTTCTGCTCCCAGCTTGGCCAAGGGCAGCTGTCCAGCACGGGCCAGGCACAACCCTCAGCCTGGGTGGGGAACTGTGCCAAGAGCAAAGAAAAAGGCCAAGTGCAGTGGAATCTGCTTCTTCCTAGGTAATAACTCGGTGTCCAGCCTCAGCCTGGGGTGCTGATACAACTGCTGCCACCACAGGCCCTGTTTCCAGGTTTAATAGAGCTGAGTCAACTCCCACCCCTGCCTGGGCTGCCTCAGCTGGAGATGAGTGGTTCCCCTGGGAGTTAAGTACTGATTCACCCTTGCAGCACACACTGACATAAGTGAATGCTGGCCTTGCCCAATGCCTGCTCACTTGCCACTAGCAACAAAAGAATTTGTGCTATTTTAGTCTCCAAAGGCCCCTTGACTTTGTGCAACCAATTTTCTCAGGCCAGGCTGAACAACCTCCCTTTACTTATAACCTGTGCAAAACCTCTTCCTCCTCAATTAGCTTTTATTGGATTGTTCAAGATCCACACAGACTGTACTGGCAAGGCTCAGACGTCAGATCAAGCAACACTACATCTCGCATACTGCACAAAATCGGTGCTGGTATGTTCTCTTTGTGTGTAATTATCTTTATGTGGGTCAGCTGCCACCCAGCTCCCAGTAAAACCAGTTAAGAGCTGGAGTATCTGTGGTACGCAGGAAGGATCCTACTGTCCAAGAACCTCACCCTTGGGAGCACAGCAGTGCTGGACAAGAGCCACCAGAACTTAGTTACCCCACTCACATGACCACAGGTACGGTGTTATGAGAAGAATGAAGACTTCAGAACAACCAAGATTTCAGCACTACCAAGAGATCTGGGGTGCCCCCATCTTTTGAGGCCCCAGCTGAAGACAGCTTGAAGAACCCCCATTCTAAAAGCACCAGGTCCTTTTCCAAGGGGATCCAGGAACTGGTGATAACTTGCATCAAGCATCCAGATGGCGGTTAGATACTCCAAAATACCCTGTATTTTAGGAAATACAGTTCCTCTCTTTCCCAAGGACTGAGCATAGTCCAAACCACAGAAAGGGGAGCTTTGCCAGTACAAAACATCTGAACAAGCCTCACATTTGATCAAGGGCAAGGTCAGCCTCTCTGAGCCAAGCACACTTCTGATCTTTACAGGATCCAAGGGTGACAGAGCACAAATCCACACCGGGAGCTGATCTGAAACCAACCAAACACATTTCACAGGTGCCACCCAAATGCCTTTCCAGTGATGCTAACATTCCGGTGTGCTCACTGCTTCCCAGGGATGAGACAGGATCGAATTTAACATCAGTACCCCCCTTGCAGATCCCTGGAACCATCTACCTGCTTTGCAGCATGCAGCTATGCCCTCTCTAGCTCCCATTCAGGGACAAATAACAATAATGCTCAGGAAGTAACAACGGGTGAATAACCGTGACCTTCTGGCTCTGACCCCATAAACTACTTCACTGAGGAGGAGCTGAGAGCTGCTTCAGTTCCATGAAGTTTTGTTTCAGTCACACACACTCCCAGCAAAACTCATGTAAATAAAGTTGGCTGCTCTCTGAGCACTTCCATGCGTTACCACAAAGCTTCAGGAGCTAATACTGCAGGCAATAACAAAATCCAGTCTAATGCCCTGGCTGAGCACAAGCAAGTATCATCTGAACAATGCGTGCCCTAAGTGCACAGAAAGGCCAGGCAAAAGGGAAGCAAATCAAGCAAGACAGCCAGTTTTCCAAGGGGAGCAAAGGATCTGGGTATTAACACAGGACCCTACACAGGCACAAAGTGTGCTGAAGATTCCAAGTGTAAGAATTACAGGTACTTAAATTTTAACTCTTCTTCTGTCCAGAAAACAACGCAAACAGTGCTGATGAGAGCTGCCTGCTGAGCAGCTTTGGAGTCAGAGCTTTTGTCTACAGGCCAGACCCAGGCACACCTTGGGCTGCAGCAGCAATCCACATTGGTAGAACTACAGCCTCAAAGAAACCCTGGCACTGAAAGGGTACCTCAACACTCACAGTCCATTCCCCCAGTTCCCCTGGGCTGGCAGGTTTTGGTAAGAGATCCTGTTAGTCTCCTTCATGGCAGAAACCAGGGGCCTGACAGGATGACACATGAGCAAGAAAAGGGCTGAGTTCACAGATTCACTTCTCATCCATCATGAGAAAGGTGACGGCAATTTCAGTCCTTCCTTCCACATGCAGAACCAAAACTGGCAGCTGGGAGATGGAAGTCTTTTTCATCCCTGTATTCATTTAGAGCCTGTCAGGAATCTTGGTGCCTTCCACACAGCTAGACAGACACTCACCAGCACCCTCTCCCCAAAACCACCACAACACTGTATCTCCTTGGTCAGCGTACGCATCCAGGCACATGATCCAGAGTCTTTGCTGACCCTAAGTTTCAGCATCAGTACACTCTCCCTAAACATTTAGGTCTGACAAATTTTTACATGTTATCTCAGTTTGAGGTCACAAGTAGGAAACAAAAAGCTTTTTCTGCCCAATTAACATTGGTTTGTACATCTGCATGAACTTGCCAATGCTGTTAGCAAGCACATTTGCTAACACCTAAACCACATTTCAGCTACAGTTCACTCAGCTGATTCACATGACTAAATCATTAGATTAACACACCAAAACTCCCATGGATTCATAACATCCTGTCAGCCACAAGCACTCCAGAAAGAAAACTGGTTGGCAAAGAAAATAGTCTACTTACTTGTTCTGACAATAAAGAATTATTTTCCCACACAAACCTGAAGAGGATTTGTTCAAAAAAAAAGGCAGGTTCATCATCCCTGCCTCTCTCCCAAGTGTCACACAATGTAAGAAATAAAGCCAGCCAGGCTGCCCAAGACAGAACCATTTGTACACATGCACTTCAACTATCCAAGATAATTTCTTAAGCAGAGCTGGGACAAAAACCCTTGTGCACCAAAAAAATCCAACTTTGCAATGGAAGGTTTTATTACATAAATGCTACAGGATAACACAGAACACATTGTGCTTTTATGCTGTGTGCTGTTAACACAGTCACCTCAAAAATTGTGTATGGTTATGTTCAACTCTGAAAATGCAGTGGAAGAGAAGGGCAAGGGAAACTATTTGGAAATTGTACCATAAAATAAAATATTAGAAAAATCTGAATTCCAAACAGGACGGAAATGAGAGGACAAGACAGTATTTCATTATACTACAATCACAATACCAAGAAAGTGAGTTTTATGCTATTTACTCTAGAAAAATAAGTGAACTCCAAAACAACTTTAAAATAACAAGGTGTTGTTTTTATACCATACACAACTACTGTGCTGACTCAGATCACTGATTTCTGAAGCATAGATACTTGTAGACTTAACAAGAAGGTACAGTTCATTGAATCTTCTCAGTCCCCATCATAAGCCAACTGCTCTGTAGCTGGAGCTGAACATTTTAGTCCAGGACTCTCCCACCTGGAGTCCTACTTCTTATTTAGTAACATCTTTGGTCACCATCAGAACACATCACTGGCATGGTAGAGCCACGGGAGCGAAATTAAGTGTAAGATCCTGTCTCCCATCAGATGTGACAAACTAAAACATGACAGCAAGTACTGCTTTCCTAAGGATCCTGAGTAGGTCACTGAGTGATCAGGATCACTGCCTCTGCACGACACACTTCTCTTGAGGGACACTTGCTTGCCTGCCTCACAGGCAGGAGTTGTTGTGAAGGTCTTGTAGGATGCCCTTGGAGCAGTGAGCTGAGGTGAAACAAGACCCTGTAAGTGTGTACCACAGGTGTCAGTGCAAGCTGCAAACACATCCCAAGCACTGGATAAAAACACTGGAAAGGGCCTCTGCTGCTCGTACCTGCAGTATCTAAGTAAAGCCAGGTGTGGATGTGTTCATACAAGCCACAGGCATTACCAATGCTGAGCAAAGGCTCTCCAGCCTGCTCATGGAGCACTGACAGTCATGGTGCTCACAAGCTACCAGGTTATGGCCAAGAGAGGAGAAAGTGACCACACAGAGACAAGAACATGTTTTCCAACCACATCACAGATTCAAGCGAGGATGGAAGCAGCAAACAAATAAATAAAGTAGAAGGTAGCCAGCATTTAAAGCCCTTCCTGAGAAACCGTGATGTTCAGCAGATTATTATTTGTCCAGGGGACCCACTAGGCTACACATGGCAACAGTGTTAAAATTTTTTTAAGATGAGACAGTAACAAAATATCCTGAAAGAAACTACTAAGCAAAGGCACGACCAGCAGGGGCCTTGCACGCACCACCACAAGCCCCTGCGCTGGTTACGGCTCGCTGTGTTGATAGGAGACATTCCACCAAACTAATGTCGTAAACTCCCCCAGCATAGTGCTCCAAGTACCTTCTGAGAGATGTCACTGAATCTAGAAAGCTCCATTCCCCTGTGGAATGGGTCAGTATTAAAAGGTCACAAGTTTGTTTTGAGTCTCATCATCAGCTTTCAGTGATTTCATCACTGCCACTGAGTGCCAAACCATGTACTGCCATGGCTGGACTAGACTCGACACCTCAGTGATCAAGTTACTATTCAATAGCTGGACTAAGGCAGCTACCTGAGGAAGTCCACAGTTCCTCGTTTGTGGCTGGATAGTCTTGGCACCCTGTCTCTCCCCAGCAGAACAGCAGTAACTGGCACCAATGTGGAAGGAAACTTGCCCACTTAACAACTCTGAATGCTTCAGAGAATTGCCTCTTGCTCAGAGACTTGCTGACATATACCAGCGTACTTCAGGAATAGTTGTGGATGCATCGAGCTTGCCTATGTGCCAGTGAACTTAAGGGTTAAAGACAAAGAGGAAGAATGAAGTTCTTACTGAAACCACAAGATGCTAGGTGACTTCAAGGAGCCCTAGACTACAGCCAACATCCTTTCAGGTGACCACTGCCATTCTGTTCTGGGTTTGCACAGCTGCCAGCACAGGATCAACACAGCCGGTGTCTAAAGCCTCAGCACTATGATAGCACAAAACCAGTAGTGACATGACACTATGCTTTGAATCATTAGCTATTATTAATTACGAAAGAAGAAGTAGTTTCTAGAGCTTGACCAACTCTAAGCTCAATATATCCCATGGTATTAGCATCTATGACAGACAGGAAACCTTATTCGCAGTTTTCTACCCATATTAACACATTTGGCTTTGGGTTTTTCCTCCCATGTTCCACATATATTTCAACACATGTATGAAAATAGCTGACTTAAATTCTGCTCTTAATTACTGCTGGCAATTAGTGAAGGAAGCTGCACTGAGAAGGGAAGGGGTAAACCCTACACAGGAAACAGAAGCGGAGCTAATAATTTGTCTATTTGACCTCTGAGAAAGAGGTGGGAGGTGCAACTGGCTGAGGTCAATAATAGGAAACCACATAAAAATGTATGTGCTTCTCAGCATGTGTGTCACAGAACAACAGTGTTTCTCTTACCCCTCAAATAAGTTTCAAGGCCCCTGGCTCCAGAAATGAAGGATATTCTGAGCTTCTACGTGGCTGTGCAACTACAGCATGCCATTACTGCCCTTGCTGTATAAGCTGTTCCTCTGGGCTTTTCTGTCTCCTTTGCTGTAGTTTGCCCATGGTGCAGCTGAGTAGCAGCCCAACTGTTGTTCTGCTTCAGCTGGAGGAAGAGGAGAAGTGGAAAGAGGACCTGGGCTTTTTGGTTCAAAATGAAAACACGCTGAGGGAAAGAAAGAAGGCAGCAGCCTCAAAGACACAAACTGGGCCTCAGATGAGTTATCAAGAAGTGTCACGCCTTCCCTCCACCTTGACCTCCCCTCCACAAAATTACTTTGCTCAGCGCAACACAAACACGTGCCAAAAGCCAAGCCCTGTTTATCACACAGGTTACCTTCAGGATCAGGTGAAACTTAAAGAGCTTTGGCAGCTGCTTGGTTCACACTCATTAACAACTTCTCTCTGGCATTTAAAAACCTCAGACTTGGCAGAACAAGGGGTAACTGGACCTCGGATTTTACCCAGAAGTGGAAGCACAAGAGGTGAACTATTTCACAACTCTGTTTAAACAAGTTCCTGGTTTAGTTTGCCTGTCTGGCCCACAAGTATAATAATTATACAACCTATCCTCAAAATGAGGCTGCAAGTGACTTAATAAAACAATAGTTTGTGAAACAGAAATCACCAACATCTTCACTATCCATCTATCTATTACTGCTATTTTTAATTCTTAATTTCCTTTAGATAGGCCTAGGCAAAAGGATTACTTAATTCTCTGTACAAGTATATATACAGCATCAGGAAACATTGCGAGACAGCATTCCAGTGCTGCCTAACATGTTCTGATATGCAAAACCACCACCAAGTAAGATTAAGTTTTCCTACACTCCAGATTCTTTCCAACCTGTTCCCACAGCTGTAGGATAAAAAGTCTCAGAAAGTTTAAATGCAGAAGCACTTGAATCATAACAACCATTATCTGATAGACCTCCCTAAAGATAATCTTGTACCAGGAGAGACTGAAATTTCCAGCTGACAGACAAAATAGCTACTGCTTGGATGAAATTTGAGGGAAAAAAAGTGCTAAAGCCAACTTCACCCAAACCATTCAATTTTTATTATTTTTTACTGGAAACAGTGAAAAGCATTTTACCCTGGATTATGCAGCTCAGTATGGGCCTCTAATAAAAGACTTCATTGCAAAATGGCTGTATGACTGAGTGAAACAATGGCTTCTTTATTAAAATATTTTAAAGACTCCTGAGGGAAATGTGGACGGCTGAAATGCCCTCAGTGAAAGGTTCATTGCCATGCTATGCACTTCTGCCGTGTAATGTTTTACAAGCTGGGCTGCCCTGTGAATGGGGAGAGTTAGTTCTCGGCTGGCAGAGGCAGCTTGCATAATACCAGACAAGTTAATCGGTAACGAGCAATGCAGGAGACCTTTGTTCCGAGTGTGACACACACAAATTCCACACTAAGCACATTGACGCTTCTGGGAGTTACTCATTGACATGCTTTATTAAATTGCTTGGACTATACCTCAATGCACCAAAAAGGACTAGTTTAGCAGAGCTATGTCCTTCTGATGCCTTCCGTCCTAAACTGTTGCACTTTAACCTCAACCCATGGATCAGCTCATTACTGTACAGAAGCATCTCCAGGGTGGATGACAGCGAGCACCTTGCAGCACACCCACACGTCCAGACAATGCCAGTGGGCAGCCAAGGAGGCAGCACACAGGAAAGGGCAAGTTGGCAGGCAGCAGAGTGCTTCAGTAACAGGAAGTGGTTATGGGAAGCATGTGTTGTGTTCCCCCCTCCAAGGCGAGTGCTCCCCTGTCCACTCTGAACAGCTTGCTAAACTACCACCCTTTCCCCAGCCTCCTTGAATAAATGGAAAGGGAAAGGAAACATAAGACATGCTTCTCCTGGCACTATCTGGAATGCCAGACCACGGACAGCTGGCCTCTAGCAGGTGGAATACATACTGTACCAAAAGCTTAGGAGCAGCACAGCCCTTAACACTCGGCAGAGTGTTCAGTTTATACCAAGTCTGAGGAAAACAATCATGGTTTTCATTGTCCACAGCACCTGCCTGGACAAAACACATCTGCTGAACTGGACTGTCCCGTCACCACTTACTGCACAACATCACCTCCCATCTCCGGATCCAGGCAGCTGAACTTCCAGTGCCAGAGCTGTGAGAGCCTCTGCCCAGCAGACTGCCATAGCTGATCTGTCCCTAGATGATATTACTTGTTTGCTTTAATGCCCTGCGGGCAGTAAGCCAGTCTCACTGGTGCAAGGCTGAGCAAAGGAACAAAGAGCCTCCAGCAGTTGGTTGCACAGTCTGCCAGTCCCCAGCCCTACACTTGAACACCACTGCACAGCTGAAATTCAAAGAAGTGATAGAGAAAAAACCAACCATCACGACAGCTTTCTCAGAAGACAGACGAAACCCACTCTTCTTTGATAACAGCAAAGTCACCCCCCTTTGATAGGTTATTTTCACGTCTGTGAGCGCCACAAATAGCTCTGAGGCAAGGGAGAAGGCCAGCAAACGACACTAGAGGAGGTCCTCGCTCCTGCCTGGCTGGAAAGCTGCCCATGACACTGAAAAGTGACACGTCTCTCCGCGGTGCCAATGCCCAAGGAGGATCGTGACGGCAGCCGGCAGCCATGCGGTGGCACATGCAGCGCCCTGGGGCACCAGCGCTGAGAGTGCCCGGGGGGACGCAAGATTGGGAAGGCAGTTGGCACATCCCCCACTCCCACGAAAAGTGGCTTAAGAGATCACCTTCCTCTGCAGTTCCACTCCTAGCCCGGCAGGCACACAAAGGCACAGGAAAGCACACACCCGCAGCAATTGTCACGATAATGTCCAAGGATTAGTCACCTCATAACAGCGTCTCCCTCGGCAACAGGGAGAAGGCTGTTTCACCCAGAACTCAGGTTTTATCCATCCCACAGCAAATCCTTTTTCATGTATATCTTGCTGAGGGCAGCATCCTCTCCCTCTGTGTCTAGGTACACAGACACAAACACATGTATGACTATTAAGGACTTTGCAATTGTGCAAAGAAACCCCATGAGACTGACTGATCGCCCCAACACCACGGCACAGGAACACAAAGCCAGCGCGGGTGGCTCAGCAGGCTGCACTGCAATGGAGAGACCTTTCAGGTTACCCCAGATGTGTGCATTCTATCGTCCCCAAAGTGCTTTTCTGCATTGCAAATGCCCTCATGGAACTGCTCACATGCACAAAAAAACAAAACCAAAAACCTTGAACTGCATAGTATGAGCAACAAGTTACAGGCAGAGCGTGCCAAAACCCAGAAATTCTGGTTTTGTTATAACTGCAGTTCTAGGCTACTACTTTTTTTAATGATGTGGTTTCCTGCATAATCTGAAAGGTACTGAGCCACTTGAAACCCAGGGAACTGAGGTGTGTGTACAGCACCACCTCCTGTGGGAAGTTTTACTCACTGTACTTTCAGTGGTGTGAATAAGGCCTTTATGACTGATTTTTAATTTTCCTTCACTTCTTTAAAGAGGAACATAAACTGTGAAGTCTGGTAGCCACAATACCTTGTATCACTACTTTGATTAAAAACTATTCCAGGAATGACCAATTTTAAGGAAGCTTGTTTTGTCTAGAGAATGATGACTCATCAGACCCAATGGTTTGCAAGCTTCTATTTCAACAAGATATTTATCAGAAATGTTCTTCAGGTCAAAGACGGTGAGTTGAGAAACAGAATAATCTTTCACCACATGTACATGACACATCCCTAGTCTGCTAAATAGAGCAGTTCCTTGGCATATAAAATATGCATGTTCCAGTCCTGGCTCTACCTGGCTCAGAAGGAACGTGAAAGCAGGTGAGTACTGTAATTGCTTGCTCCAAATAGTATCTGCTTTACATAAAACAGAAAAAAAACTTGCCAAGAGGTAGAGCTATACCTGCTTTGGATGTGGGAAACAAATGCAACTCCCTGCTCTGGATGAATGTCCTACACAACATCAGCTGCTGGCTGAACCTTCAATCATGAAACTGCATCATCTCACAAATACTCCATTGCTATCAGTCTCCCTTCTCTACTTCCTCCTTTCTTTCCTCTCCTCATTAAAATGGCAAACTGATGACAAGGCTGAGAAAACTGACTGTTCTGAGCTATTTGTGTCTATCCATTGTCACTTGTAAAAATACATTTTGTACTGCTAAGAGGACACACAAGTATATTAAGTGAATGACAGTAAGTGCCTGACCCAGTAAGTCAAACAACTCATCTAAGAGATTTCAGGGCAATATTCACACTCCTGCTGTATCACTAAACTAGGAATAAAAAGAGCACTTACAGCTCTACGACTGAAAACACACTGATTTTTCTATTGTGACTAGTTGCATTTAAGGCTCAACTGCATCTCCCCTCTTCTCTTGAGCCAGTTATTCATTAATTCTGATATTCTTTAGTCACAGCCTAAAATGTGAAGCAGTTTGTAGAACAAAGACAGGAGTTAAGGGTCATACTGGTGGGAGCAAGTGCTCATATTTGCTTTTGGGGTTGGTTTGTTTGTTTGAGGGGGTTTTAAGATTAAAAGTGAACTTTCCTTTTTTCAGGTCCATGGAAAAGAGGTCTAAGAGAAAAACACTGAAAAACTGCTGTACTCCATTATTTAAATATAGTGTTCTAAACTAGGTGCACAAGCTGACCCTTATTTAGTTAATTAGTCCTTGCTGTTCCCAAGACACTGTTGTTCTGTCTCCTTTCACCGAGTACTCCTTGGTCATGATTTCTGGGAGAAAGGTCACAACCTTGCCCTTCCTAGTGACAGTCAATGAAGTGCAAAGCACCAAAATCACCTAGAGTTTGGCTGTTAATTTCAGGAAGCACTTTATCTAATCCTCAATTACCTATCTCATCTCCTCTAAGAAGTGTCCATTTGTAGACAATGAGACAGCAGCTGCCATTGCAAATTATTCAAATTTCAGCTAGATCTGAAACTGGGTGATGAAAACTGCAGAGAAGGGTAGAGAAATCTTAAGACAGTGTCTGGCACTAAAGATACCCGAATTCTCAGGACGGCACCAGTGCGTTCCCTTCTAGTCAGGAACACGCTTCTGTTGTGTTTCCATAAACATTATGCATTTAAGGCCTGTCACAGAATACTTGGTCAACCAGGGATCTCCCGTCTCCGTTTCCATTTGGTTCTGGAAGTTCAAAAGTCACAAAACCAATTAACACACAAACCAACCTATTCAGCTTTCTATCCACAAACTGTCAACAGCAACAGACCCTCCACGTTTCCTCCAGGATCCCTCAGGCACTGCAGGCCCTGCACACACCCTGTGTGCACACAGGACACGCAGCCAAAGCAGCAGTCAGGACTGTGGCAGGTTCACCTAATAAGCTGCTTGAGCATTAACAGTGTAAATATTCCACACACCAACCAACAGGTACAGCCAAGGCTTTCTTTGTACAGACCCACTGCACTCAATTCAAAACATTCACTGCTTTATTTACTCACTAAAGAACATTGAGCGATGTCATTTGCAACTGCTGGCTTAACCTGGGCTGTTACAGAAGAAACTACAGACTGATGAAGAGCCATATTCTATATACAATTATGCCTATGGCAAAAAAGATCTTAGATCCCTCTCCCCAAAGAATACAATCAATAAACAAGTGTTAAAATGATCAGACTTCAATGGGAACAGCAATGCGTGTAGTCAGAGTAATACTAGATCAAGAACTTCGCTTATGATTGAGCTGCGGAATTAAAAGGACCAACACATTTAATGGGGACCTTAAGAAAGAATGCCAGCCTCAGTTTTTGTTCTGGAGAAGCAACTCTTGACTTACTCACAGTAGCTCTAAACCCAATTTAAACAACCAGTAAAATCTGCTTTGCACCAACATAAAGGTGACAGACTGTGGACACGAGAGAGAGAGAGAGAGAGAGAGAAAGAAAATTCTGACGGAGTACTAAAATGTTCTTTGAGTGTCGGTCTGTTTAATTTTTCCCTTACAGGCTATGCCTTTTGTTCTGCTGCCATTGGAAAGCCATGGTTGAAGAACTTCAGGCATGTAGTGAAAAATACCTGTTTGCTTGTTTAAACCCTAAGGGAACAAACTAAAAGTTGTCAACTTCTAATGACGTCTTGAAAACGCTCAAAAAATCTGCAACTTTGTTCATATTGGTTGCCATTCTCAGTGTTGAATTTCACAAGACTATGCCTCAAACTAGATGTGATTTCCTAGCAAAAGCACTTTAACCCACAGGTTATTTCATGGAGGGAGATGGTGATGCAGTTAGCTCTTCCTCACTCTCCTATGACACCACCATTTTGGTAATGTAAAATTATCTAAGTAGGACAACTCTTGCTGCTCCATGATTCTGCTATAGCCTGACAGCAAAACACCCACAAAACACCCACACACAGAGATCCATCCAAGATTACACACCACTTCAACCCCCTGCTATGGACCTTAGTTTTGAGGCACAAAATAAAGTGAATGAGCTTGTTCTGGTTTTCATAGTGAGTACTTCTGTCTTTATAAATTCCCTTAACACTTTCTCATTTTATTGGACTTAAATGAAAGCATACAAAGCCAAAATCAAAAATAATTAGTAAGTTAATATAAAACACAAGAAATACAACTGATGTACAGAAGTTTGACTGTCTACAAATAAACCTGAGCCCTATCTGGAGAATTTTAATCCCTAGTGCCTGTAATATTCCAAGCTCCACACAAGCTCACTGTAGAGGCAATCTAGATCAGGAGTCAGGGTGATCACCCAAGAAAGGGCTAAGGAAGTGTCCCTGCAGAAGCACTGCTGGTGCTGATATTCTGTCCTAAGGACACATTCAGACAAAGAAAAAACTCTTGAGTTTCATTACATTGAATACTTCATTATACTATATTCATTCAAGAAAACTGCATGGATGAATTTTTTTTACAGTATCAGAATTAACTGAGTTAAATGCCCTTAATAAACTCTCTCCTTTTGTGTCTAATCTGGTCTACAACACAGCTACTCCACACAGAAAACAGTTACTGGCTTAAAAGAGTGTCAAGAAAAGCATTTCACTTCACAGCTTCCTGTGATATATGAGAACATGTTTGTCTACCAAGCCTTACCTCTAAAAGTCCATCTTCAGGCAGGTCTGTGCAGTGAACAGCATTCTGAATCTTGTCCTTCCCAAAGACAGCACGCAGAGTTCCAGGTCGGAGGTGACGGGCTAATGCCTATTGAACACAAGCAAATCAGAAGACCTTTGTGATACTGTTCATTTGTATCATGGATACAAGAGAATCTTATAAAGTAAAATATTATTATGCTATTAAATAGTGTAGTATATTAAAATATGTGTAGTACTCTATAAAAGAAAGCATAGATTGAAAGCAGCCCTCAAGAGAAGGACTTGGGGGTGTTGGTGGACGAGAAGGTTGACATGACCCAGCAACATGCCAAAAGCAGCTTGGCCAGCAGGGCAAGGGAGGTGATTCTCCCCACCTGCTCCACTCTGGTGAGACCCCACCTGGAGTGCTGCACCCAGCTCTGAGGCCCCCAACATAAGAAGAGTGCAGACCTGTTGGAGCGAATCCAGAGGAGGGCGATGAACGGAGCACCTCTCCTATGACGACAGGCTGAGAGAGTCGGGGTTGTTCAGCCTGGAGAAGAGAAGGCTCCAGGGAGACCTTAGAGCAGCCTTCTGGTACCTCAAGAGAGCTACAAGACAGCTAGAGAGTGACCTTACTAGAACATGTAGTGACAGGACAGGGGTGAATGGCTTTAAACTTAAAGAGAGCAGGCTTAGAAAAATATTAGGAAGAAATTCTTTACTTTGAGAGTGGTTAGACACTGGGACAGGTTGCCCAGAGAAGCTGTGTGTGCCCCATCCTTGGAGGTGTTCAAGGACAGGTGGGATGGGGCTCTGAGCAACCTGGTCTAGTGGAAGGTGTCCCTGCCTCTAGCAGGAGGGTTTGGAACTCGTTGATCCTGGAGATCCCTTCCACACCAAACCAGTCTATGATTCTATAGAGAAATTCCAACTTGTAATACACACATAGACAACTGCTGAAAAAAGCATGACCAAGACTATGAATATCTGCTTGAAACTGAGCCAATCAAGCCATTTTGGGTAGCATACAGGACCCTTCATATTGCAGATACACTTTACTGGCACTTGTATTAACACAGAAAGTTCATGTGAAGACCTTTACAGCTCTCAAGGACAGGATGTGCGGTCCTTAGTGAGGAGATACAAACATGCTGCCTTGCAGATTGCTTCCCTTAACACTGAGCTACTTGCTTCAGAACCTGACATTTGTGAAGTTCAGCTGCTGAACAACCTCTCAGTCTTCTCCTTTGACACTGACTGGTGCCAACATCTGATCCCCTCTAAGGATCAGTCCAGACTCTACATCTTCCTTTGTTCTTTGAAATTAACATTTCAATACTCTTCTTCATCTACAATGCCAAATACTTCTTAGGCCTCTCAGAGGCCTTTTTACTACAGCAGACACTCAGGCCCTGAGATAACATTCCTCCCCTACATCTTTATTGTGGTATTTCTCTCATCTTATACAGCAGAGCACTGCCTTTATGAGCTCTCTCCTCCACCATACTCTTTCTTTCAAGCCACAATGCACTCCTGCTGTACTCCTCTGCACTATCATACTGCACTGTTGTCTTTTAACCCCTTTCCTATGCCACTCATGCACTTGGCCTCTCTTCCCAACATCCTGGAGGCTCTTCTCTAAGCCTATCTCATACACAGTGAAATTCACCCAGTTTTCCCTCCTTAAAACCCTTTGGATGTTCTCCCATGAGTGCCTGTGAGGGGACAGGTGGATGACAAGCTCACACTACAGCTGCTAAACAAAGAAAATGATTCTTTCCTTGTCTACAGACCCTTCATCAGCCCCTTTCTGAATAGGCACTGGGTCCATTGGGGTGTAAACACTTTGGAAGCCGCCAGTGGAGTTTCACTGTGCCACTCCCTGGTGTTTGTTTCAGTGTCACAGCTGGAGGTTACTGTTCCCAAAACTGAGTCATCAAACTGGATTGTCCAAGCATTTCCTAACTTTCAGTGTCAAATGGGTTTGAAGTGACTTCACCAGTAGCTCCTGGCTGACCTGGAAAACCTTGCACAGGTACAAATGAGAACCAGTCCATGATGCACAGTCTCTTCTGGGATGGCAGTGAATGTTTTAAGCTAGTCCCAAAAGACCTCACAAGAGCATTATCTGACAACACCACCCTTTGTCCACTTTCTAGCTTCACCCATTTGTCATGTCTCATTAACAAACTAAGTCAATTGGACTTTAAGGGCAAGAACTTCTTACGGCTCAGCAAGTCCTAGATATTTTCCTGCCATAACAATTAACCATTATTATGATCTGTTACCCACCCAGAAGACAATTAAACTGCTTTAATGTGGATGTGCTTGGAGTGTGTATAACCCAAAACATGATATGAGAAGTTTCAGTTCCTCATTGTTACTGTGTGTACATCACAGGTTATACAGGATCTTTCGATATGAATGTCAAGGACATTTGACTAAGACACACTCAACATCAAACGAATTTTGCTTCAGAGGAAAGTTCAAGAGCTCCACTTTAAAAAAAAAGAACCCCAAGGAGAAAAAAAACCTCCTCTACATGGTCCTCAATAAAGGCTTGAGATAAGGAAGTCTGCTGGAGAAACAAAAGTCACATGCCAGTTAACTACAGCTATGTGACACTTTAATCAAGCCTTCCTTCAAGCAACTGTTGATTGCAGTAACAATTAGCTGTCAGGAAGCTGGTAATAGCACTGGAGCTTTCAATCATTTTAATGAAAGTTTGGGAATACTAGAAGAAATGATCATGGCTATGAAACCTTTGGAAACAATTTAGAAACATCTCAAGTCTAAAAAGCTAAAGCTTGGTATTTGATATTCTATTTATTTCCTACCCATCAAAAACTCTTTTGCTCAAACTGTTCTGTCCTCCAACAGGTCCAGAAATGTTGCTTCTTATGAAAATTCCACAAGATTTTCCTTGACTCATCTTCCTCATCAAACCCACTTTTCTTCTTTTTTTCTTCTCTCCTCTTTGTTTTTTAAGAGCAGCTATGGTCTCCTGACTTACCATTTGTCCTAAACTCTCATTTCTATTTCACAACTTCATAACAAAAGACCTCATGTTTCTTCCTGTGGACTCACACTCTGTCACTAACATGGGCAAAAGCTCCTGCTGTAGCACTGCGCAATCTCATGCTCTTCCTTCAAATTTCAATGCAGGTTGCTACACATTTTAGTGCCCTCCTGAAACTCTTGCACAAAGAGGGATGCATTCCGTTCTGCCTGGGATTGCACTGGATCAGAAATCAGGTCTTTCAGCACTTCACACTATTAGCACCTGATTAATAAGAATCTAAATAAGCCTTTCTTGCCATTAGTTAACAAACAGGATGAAACAGTCTCTGCTTACGTTTACAGACCCAGAAGAAATACAATAATTGTCAATTGCAAAGTTTTACTATTCCATTGCTTTCTTATTACACCACTGAGGAATCATGAAGGAACAAGGCCTCAGTAAAGGATGGAGATACAAAGAGCTGTACAGCTCATATATGTGTCCTTGTGTATGTACGGCTGGAAAGCTTGGGAATGTTTCAGGGAAGAAGAGAGTTCATTACAGAACTTATTCCTCATAGCAAGTATTAATGTACACTCTTCTGGTCCATGACAGGAAGCTTACCAATCATTTTATTTATAGAGCCTCATCTGCAACAACAGGGAGATACAAACAGTGGGCTTTGGGTTGGTTTCCCCATGCCCCACCATCCCCTTTTAAACCTTTTTCCTAAGCTTTCAGCTGAGTCTAGTTTCTGGAGTATGCCTTTTGTGCAATGGTTTTCAGAGTTTTTTTGAAAGGAGTTGAGAGTGGGATGATGGAGGAGTTAAGAGCAGCTACAGCTCCACCATCTGCATGAGAGGAGACTGGTGTGTGCGTGCTGGAGCTTCATGTGCATGTGTAAACAGGGATGACACAAAACTGGCACCTCACACAAGAAGACACTGTCTATGCTAAAACAAATAAGGGCTGCTGTACCAAAAGGCTTCAACCTCTTTGGTCTTATTCAGCAGGTTATTTGATCACCCCTTAAAGCTGGGCTTTGATCTACAGATAGCCCTTTGAAAACCCTTATCCTGTGCAAGATAGAGATGCATATATTTCATGTTTCTCTTTATCATGTAACTGTGTCCAATGCAACACTGCCTGCATGAAGTACTTAGCAGATTTCTAAAATTCTTCAATTTCTACACAAGTGGAAGGAAACAAAAATATCACCAATGCCAGTAATATGTCAAAACCAAACTGAAAAAATCATAAACATATTCATAAGCAAAGCTCATTAACTGCTTTTCCTCCAAAAGGCTGGGGTTTTGTCATGGGCTGGATGGAAGTTACATAGAATAGTAATGTGTATTCCAGCCAAAACTGCAGATTTCAAGAAAATTTAGCCAAAACTGCAAATTTCAAGAAAATTTGGCTACTTTTTTTTAAGCACTGTCCTGAATACTTAATTGGGTATCTAGAAAAGTTAAAAGGCCACTGAATGGATCAAAACTACACAAAGGAACTTTCAGAGCCTAAAACTTAGTTCTTAAACATGAACTAGAACAAAGGAACCTTGAAGATATACTGGTCCTTTTGAATGAAGCAGAATAAAAATAAGAGTTTGATCAAACCCTCTCTAGCCACAGTGTGCTCACAGGGCAGGTTCCTTCTTTTAGTTTTGCTTTCAGATCAGCATCATTCAGAGTATCTCTTGGGCTGCAACAGACTGCACAGATCCCTCTACACCCTCAGTAACACAGTTCTCCTGCTCTAGCTGAGCCCTGGCTGTGTGCCTGCTCCTTGCTCTTCTTGGCTTTCCTCATTCATCACTCTGAAGGCTTCGTGTTGACTTGGTCTCACCACCTCTGCTTTCCCCACCCTGCCCTCATGAAGCTTTTTCCTTCTGCAGTTCTCCATGCTCTGCTGCTGTCAGGAAAGAGATGGTCCCTCTCTCCCCTTGAGGGTGCCAACTAACCCAGAAGGCAGAGCCAGCCTCAGGCAAACAAGCAAGTGCCTTTCTCCTTCTAAGGACCAGCTACGCCCTTGTCAAGAGAACAGAACACACACTAACTGTGAACAAACAAAATAATGTAAATTCTACCACTCACCTTGGAATTTGTCTGGCTGACCTTTAGGCATTGGAAAGCCTACTGCCTCATCCAAGCAAGGCACCTGAGCTTCCTCTGTAGTTGCATAAAAACCATCTAAAATAACATTTGCAGCACAGAGATTATGGAAGATAAGGCAGAATAAGTGCCTCTCTCTTCTCATCATCATAGCTCTTCAGGTGGCTTTTATTCTCAGGGCATCTTAGCACCAGTCATATCAAACACCGATGGTTGCAGTAGGGAGCTGGACAAAATACTCATTCCTACAAGCCATCAGCAAGAGGTAACACGATTAAAGCAGTACAGTCTTTGTCATGCAAAACGGGATATTAGACAAGCACCTTCTGTAACCCTGACTGAAGCTACAAACACCTTAACAGTACTGTTACCGGGAGAACAACCTCAGCTGACCAGTCCAATAGATCCTTCACAAAAGTTCTCATCCAAAGACAAATGCTTAAGTGTCAAAGTGAAATCTGTGGTCACAGGTGACTTTGTGCATGATATCTTGTGCGTGAAGCTTGCCTTAGGTTACTTCACATGCTTTCTTTGCAGCTGACACTCCCTCCAAACTCTAGCAACCACTAGTGATGTGTGTGCACCCCCATTAGTTACCTCAGCTCTGCCCTGGTTTATGTTGCACAGTTTCATGCAATAGGCCACTTGGAAATCAACATCAGCTGCTGCAGAACACAACAATTTTCTACTCCTGCAGCAATTCAAGGTCCAGTTCATCACCCCTAAATGCAGTACTAACCCTCCTATCTATCTTACAGACAAAAATTATGTAAGATGGTGGTGCTGTTGCCACTGTAAAAACTTTAGCTGGGGAAGAGTCTTGCCTTGAAACCTAGGGTCTGCCTGTAGAAAGGCACTTCATAAAGTTTCTAAATACAAAACCAGGCCAGTGTTAAAGAGCATACAAGAGGCTTCCTTCAGCTTACATTTCACAAACCAATCCAGAACAGAAGTCACTTGTTGGCAGTGACACATTTTCTCTTTGTGTTCCACATGAGCTGCAGCAATGTCATGTACAAATACAGAGTCAGTATCAAAGGCTGTATGCAGACTTCAAGGGAGTCAGTGTTACCTGAAAGTGCTTTTGTACTTTCCACATATCACCAAAAAAAAAAAATCAAGCCAAAACAACCTCCTTTAAACACACACACTAAACTCCCCTCATCTTTTAATCTTTATCACAAAACAAACTCAAGAACCTGGAACAGTTGCATTCAAAGTCTTTATAGTATATAGCCTAACCTTCTCTCCCCTTAGCATTGTGTGCTACACCTAGACTTCCAGGCTGTCTTCTCCTGGCTGATGGCAGAAGAGATCACTTATTGTCCATTCTGACAAGGTTCTCATACCTTTAACTGAGCCAGGTCTGTGTGCACATAGTTCTGTACTTGAGAGGGCGTGGCTGTAAAGGTTTGTTCAGCAAATGAATTGATCTGATCCAGGCAACAGCAGCCAAATTTTCAATTGCAAGGCTACAGAAAGTCCATCTGAGGTGCAACTCCTTGCAAAATCAGTTTTGCAACAGTACTCAAACCATAGTTTATTTTATTACATAACCCTACTCTGGTCTGAGTAAAAAAAAAAAAATCCATCTACTTTTCTGTTTATTTTGAAGTCAGCCAACCTCTGAACTGCCAGTCTGAAGCCTTGTATCTTTGGAAGTTTTGTTAACGGACCTAAAATTATCTTCCATACTCCAGTGCTGGCAGTTTTCTGGAAGCTCAAAAGTCTGTATGAGTTGTTACACTGTTTCCTTCTCACTCTCCATCCCCTCAGGCACTTTGATTCTCTCTGTTTCACTCCCACACGTTCCCTACCACTCCTCCTCCCTGGCAGCCCAAAGGTTCTGCACCAGCTCTCTGCAGGTTCTCTGCTGTGGGCAGCAAGCGTGGCACATTTGCCAGCCTGAGATGGTATTTTCACCAGTCTTGGTGCTTTTGGTTGATGTTTAAGTGATTCTAATGATAAGTGCTCTGCTCAGAAAGTTTGTGTACCTATCTGCCATTGCCAATGTGCTGAACTCGGGTAGCCACATGCCTGAGTTAAGTGTAAATTAGACTGGATGGTGAGAGATACCAAATACAATCTGGCCACAAAATAGGAACAAAGATAAAATATCCAGCTGTCTTGTCCCAATATCTGGGTGCTGTAAGGGATATTTACGTTACTGGACAAGCTGGAGAGAAGGAAGCATTTAACAACCGAAAATCAACTAACCCCACAAGACATCAGAACACACAGTATAACTGTAAATTTCATTATTAGATGCTTTAAGTTTTAAAGGTGAGATGGTCCTACTGATGCTTTTCCAATGCCTTCCAAGGCACCCAGAATATCATCCATTTATTAATTCACCTGTAAAACAAGACACAAACATACTAGGCTGCAAAAGATATTTTGGGATTTTATTAATTCAGATTAGTAAAATATGTGAAGAACCTTGAGTAAAAGTCACTATGAAGTTGCAAGACATTATTTTGTCTGCAGATATTTTGGCTGATTTTTCCCCAGTAAGAACAAGAATAATTATCAATTATCTTTTCCTCTGAATTTTTTTGAGATTAAATTCTACATTTGCAAAGTAGTCCAGGTATCAGAGCTTTACACTTTGCAAAGCAGAAAAAAATGCTTATAAATTCTACTGAGGCTTCCCAATCTGAACCAATTTTGGACCATCCACTTCAACAGGCGATGGAGATGGATTGAAAGATAAAATTCACACATCTGCTGCAAACCCCGGAGATCCTTCTCATTTGATTCTTAGCACAGGAGAGACTTCTCCCTTCCATTCTGCGCCCTAAAGCCTCTCAAGTGCAACCTTGGAGGCAGCAGTGCTGCCATCTTCCCACACAGTTGTGAGCAGCCCTGTTCTGATGGAAGGAATCACTCATTATTTGTGCCACAACTGCTTTTTAAAAGCCCCTGCTCTGTTCAGGACTAGCTGTATTAGCCAGTGTGCCTATACGTACTAACAGATGGTTCTTGGCCTGGAAGACTTACAGGAAGAGACACAACAGAAAATTGTAGAATGAACCCCACTTTCTGGAGTGGGAAACCAAGACAGTGAAACAGTAATTTTCCAGGGGAACAAAAGAAATACATATTTCACAAGAGTCACAAGTTCAACGTCTAACTTTGAGCTCAGATCTTTAAAATCCCAGATCAGCTCCTCAACTATTCTCTCTCCTTAATGTAATGCTGTTTTAATTCTTGGGTAGCACTCTGATGATAAGCCACAGTCTGTGGAACTCAGACCATACCAGGTCACCTATGGGAACTTGAGAGCAGCCATGGGAACGTGAAAAACTGCTGCTCACCCATCTTCCACCCTGACCATGTTCTAGTCCCTTGATGTGGGAAGTCAAGGGAAGCAGAGAAAGGAAATACTTCTTATTAGCTGTATTCAAGGGAAGACACATAGGCACATCAGATGCAGTCTATCATACTGTAAGTGAAAGAAGCTGATAAAAATTCATCTCAGGTGGCCCTGCAGCAGAACAGAGAATGTCAGCCCGAATCAAACAGACCAGCAAGCAGCACCCCAAATTATTCAGCAAGTTCTCAGAAATGCAATTAATCATTTTATATCCAGCTTCTAAAATGCTTTTGTTTAGTTAACAGTATCCCCAGGCAATGAGACCAGTGATACATTACTGAAAACTATTGCTGCAGTTTTTCTCACAACTATGCTATGGCTGTCAGCAGCTGATGAGAGGAGGAAGAACAATAACAATAATAACAACAACAATACCCATCATCATCATAAATGCAAAACCAGACTACTTCTTTTGGTTACAGAAGGGAAAGCTTAGGCCACGGTATTTGTTTTCATCCACTTTGAAGCCTTCATCAATGTAGTTCAAGTAGAAAATAACTGCAAATATAGAATCACAGAATAAGCTGTCTTGAAGGGAACCACAAGGATTGTCAATCCAACTCCTGACCTGGCACACAACACTCCAGGAGTCACACCATGTATGCAAGACCATTGTCCAAATGCCTTTAGNTTCCAGCGTCTCATTCCCCACTCTGTCCATACATCCAGGGTTACCCCATCCCAGGTGCAGAATCTGGAGCTTTCCCTTGTTGAACTTCATATGGTTGGTGATTACCCAGCCTTCTAATTTATCGAGGTCTCTTTTTGGGGCCTCTGCCTTTGAGGGAATCAACAGCTCCTCCCAATTTAGTATTATCTGCAGACTTGCTTAGTGTCTCTTCCAGCCCTGCATCCAAGTCATTTATGAAGATGTTGAAGAGCACAGGGCCAAGGACAGAGCCCTGCAGAACCCCACAGGTGACAGGTCACCAGTCTGATGTCACTCCATTCACTCTAACCCTTTGTGTCCGACCTGTGAGCCAGTTGCTTACCCATCACATGATGTGTTTATACAGCTGTGTGCTGGACACTTTGTCCAGAAGGATCCTGTGAGAGACAGTGTCGAAAACTTTACTGAAATCCAAAAAGATTATATCAACTGGCTTCCCTCGATCAATTGGGTGGGTCACCTTGTCATAAAAGGAAATCAGGTTTGATAAGCAGGACCTTCCTCTCACAGGGTCGTGCTGGCTGTGACCGATGACTGCACTGTCTTTCAGGTGTTCTTCAATGCCTCCCAGAAAAATCTCCATAACTCCAATTTCTCTCATATAACAATTTACCATCAAGAGTACCTAAGATACACTGTGATCTGCAGCTTCTTTTCTGTTTGGCTATTACTAGGCTCTAAATGTACTTGCTCATCAAAGTATTAACCAAGCAGAGTCTGCATAAGAAGTCCTCTGGGATAAGAAAAAAAGAAAGGTACGTCATGCGCTTCCAGGAATTGACCATTCATAACCTGCTCATTGAAAAACATGAAACCTCCTGGGACATTTACAGTCAACTTCAGGATACTCACGATAACCACATCATCATGGCTATGTGGGAAAGTTAAGTGTTCTACAGCCCTTTTGCTACATGGTTGTAACTTTCTCTATTGCACATTTTCATCAAGCAGCTTCGTGCGTTAATTCGTGCTAACTGCCATCTACAGAGCCCTAGAAAAAGCCCTTGCAGCCTGTTCTACCGTATTCTA
Organism: Aleadryas rufinucha; assembly: GCA_013397815.1. Taxonomy (NCBI): domain Eukaryota; kingdom Metazoa; phylum Chordata; class Aves; order Passeriformes; genus Aleadryas; species Aleadryas rufinucha. Next base: position 1,873 of record VZTH01008984.1, on the reverse strand, counting down.
CCTTGATTTTCTTAAAAATTCTACCTTTATTATTTTCTTAGTATTTCTTAAAATGAAATATCCTTCATATTACTTAATTACTTGAAGTATTTGCAACAGCACTACATAACCAATATGTTCCAACCAGAGGCTGGGACGAATTCAAGTGAAGGACAAGGCTATCTACAATCGACAAAAACCAGAGTCAGGCATGTAAGCAAACACTCTTAATCTATTCAAAGCAAAGATTCTACAAACACACAAGGTCACCATGACCAGAATGCTAAGAAACTAAAGGAGGAGAAAATAGCTGTTTAGTGCAGTAACAGTATAATTTTCTTTCCTAGACAGAGTGACCTCAGAACTTGTCATATCTTTTGGAAACACTGCTTCTTTTTTGCCAGGAAGAACTGAAGCTATAGGTTGTTGTTTTGTTTGTTTGGTTTTTTTTTTTTCTGAATGTTCCTTTTCTGGTATTTTATATATTCAAAAACATTGCTGTCCAAGGTAAAAGGTTCTGTCTTCTGTAACCAAACAGAACACAAAGGAAGCAAAGAAAACAACCACGTAGACTGAAATTAACCAAGAATCATCATATTCTCAAAAAGGCTCTTACCTAGTGCCTTTATGGACTGAATATACGAATTAATCTGTTCTCAGAAACCTCAGAAGTTACAGCAGAACCTTAAATAGAACAGTGCAAAGGAAAAAGAAGGGAGGAAAAAAATACTCAAAAAATGAAAAGAAAGGGAATCACCAAGGAAGGCAGACATCCTCTGACTGCAGGAGGACACTACAACCTAAAAATTCTGATGATCAGCTATTTGTATTGCGACAAAGACTGTTTTCATGAGGGGGGTATACTCTTATTTTTAAAGAGTATTAAAACCCTTCCAAAGGCCAGGTAAACCACATTGTAATCCAGTGTAGCTGTGAGAAAGAAGCTCTGGAGAGAATCCTGCAGACTACCTTTGATCAACCTAGCAGTGTAAAATTACATTGTGTATTTGTCTATAGTAGGCTGGTATCACACGATCAGCTGCTATGTTAGAAGCCTACCTCTTTTTTCTACAGCAGTAGGAAACAAAACTTCTCCCTTTAATCCATCTAAGATATGCAAGCAGAGATATAATAAAGATATGATATTTTGAAATGTATTGATTTAGTATTACTTAAACATAAACCAAGCAAATGCCAAAAGAAACTAGGCAAGCACTTCTAAAACTTTGTGTGGTCACTTTTAAAATAAAATATGAGCCATCAGTATGAGATACTAAATCTGTAGCACCACCCTGAAGAATGGCATTTATTCAAAGCTAGGAGAGAACATTACCAGGAAGATGCAATGCAAACAGGATGTGGAAGCATTTATTTTGCAGAACAAGACCTGCAGATGGACAGTTATTACTGAAACTCTACACAATCATAAAAACCCCACCTCCTCAAGGCTGAATAGACAATTTATGTAACTCACAGCATTTATAACAATCTTATGTTCATCACAGTTGCTTAAAATAACCACTTCTTTAATAACACACAGCTACTACTTTGGGATGCGCTCAGTCTGAGTGCAAAGGGAGCCCTTATGATTTCTAAGCCAGTCTTTCAGACTTCTTTCCCACCTACCTAGGGCTACAATTAGTCTTTGTGATTTCAGATCAGATTAAATGCCTTCACGTATCTGCAGAGCTGAACAGTACCAAGGCCTTGACCAAAAAAATTGAGTTTTCTTAAGAAGTAAATATTCTAGCCATGGCTTAAACCCTTACCCGAATGGCTAGTCCTGTGACACTCTGCAGGGAAAGGCCCAAAACCCTAGCTCCAGGATACCCTGGCACACTAGCCATTCTGGAGAGTAACTAGGAGGTCTCCAGCCGGCTTAGAACTGGTGCGG
>VZTH01008983.1:166230-292809 GCA_013397815.1 Aleadryas rufinucha | reverse complement strand
GGCGCTGCTCGGGCGCCACCTGCCGTGCGGAGGCGGGAGCGCCGCGGCTGCGCCGGGCCCCCTGCGCCTCCCTGTGCCGCAGCCGCCGCGGGCGCGGTCCCCGCCTGTCCCCCGAGATGTGCTCCCGCTCCCGGGCATCCCCCATGCGACCCTGCGGCCCGAGAGGGCTGGCTGGCTGGAGGCCGGGCCCCGGAGATCGGTCGTGCCGCTGCTGGGACGCGATTACCAGTCACCGCCCGTGAAGGCAAACGGGCCCGGGCCGAGGTGAGGAGCGGCAGGGCGGCGCCAGTTGCTGTGTCCGTGGGTGAATTCACTGCACGCTCCCTGCTCGGGAACAGCCTAATCCCTTCCTCTCCTCGTGACCCTAATGGCCGAGGAGTTTGGTGATTTTTGAAAGTGAAATACAGGGTTTCGCAGGCGCCTCAGTGGATGTAACTGCTGAGGGAGAGGGACAGCAGATAAAGAGACAGGGAAATTTTACTTCATCACTAAGTTTTGAGCAGACTATTGATCTGGAATCTTAATTCTAAAATGTGAAGAGCAAGGTACAGACTCTAAGTGGTGCAGTCCGTAAGAACATGCTTTCCACAGGGCGGACTGTAGGAGGCTGTGCCTTGGTCCTCCTCCTCAAAAGGGACCCCACAACAGTGCACGGGATCTACTGCACGTCCCCCGCATAGTCACTGTGAGCACTGACAAGCCCGGAGGCTCCTGTGTGCAGCTCCATCATTAGGCACATCCCCCTTTTGAGCCTGCTATCCGTTGTGTGAGTGGCGCAGTTGCTCCGTGTTCATATAGAGATTCCCTCTCCCCGACTCCCCGGGCACGCAGGCGTGCAAACCCAGGGCCACATGTTCCTCCTGAAGGCTGTGAACATGCAGAGTGGCACAGTCCCACACCACATCTACTCCCGAGACTCAAAACATTTCAAGGTTAAACTGTCTTAAACATGCCAAAGAGGTGGGACTGTGCGGAGCATTTAATATTTTCAGCTGAAAATAGGCTCAAATGGTCCCAGAACTGGCTTAGTCTGCCGAATCAGAAGTATGCTGGGGGCTTCAATCATGATGGAAGTGATTAGTATGCTTAGTGGAGCAAGCCATTTCATTTCATGTGGGGTTTTTTTCCCCCAGTGAATTGAGCCCAGTATCTAGCTTTTAGCTACAGTCTATCTTCCAGAAAGGCACTCAGTCTTGCTTTGACACAAATTCGCTGTTTCTCTGGATAGTTTTCTCCCATGGTTAATCCTCCTCGTTTAGAGCTTGCATCTTGTTTAGATTCATCAAGCTCCAGTGTCTTTAATTTAGTGATACATTTTTCTCTCATAAAGATTTACATAATACTTGATACCCTCTATCCGACAATGGCTTTTCACCTCAGTTAGGTCACCACTCAAGGGTCTATTTTGGGTGTTTTCAGGATACATTGTTACACGAGTGCTTTTAAGTTGTGCAAGTATCTACGAGAAAGGCAGGATGACAGCATGTGGTACTCAAGCAATTATCCCCTTGTCCCTGGATCCATATTGTAGACTGAGTGCAACTGCAAGCAGTCGTGCACAGCTAGTCTGTTATTCAACTCAGATTATTTGTAGGCTTTCATGAAGAACACTCTCCTTTTTCACAGCTTTACAAATAGATTTTGATGCTTAATAATAATTTCCATGTACCTTTGAAGATGAAAACTTCCTATGTCACGAAATGAAGCTTTTTCTGTGATCAGAAAAAAAATAAATCTAATTTGAGCTAGCCAAAATGTTGAAGTAATTTCTACTCTTAAGAGCACAGTGACACCTAAAGGATCAGCCTATCAGTCCTGTCTGGCTGTATTCCTGTCAATACTGCAAGTCATGCAGGTATACAACTGCCTTTAAGGTGGTGGCTTAAATACTGCCGGCACAATAGCTGTAGCAGTACCAAGCTAGACATGAGCTGCAAATTCTTTTTGAGAACTGGGAAAATACCCAAGCGGCTACCACTTGTGGATGTCCCTAGTTTTGTAACTATACAGCTAAATGTTTCATTTGAAGAGGCTCAGGATGCACTACACATACCCTGATTATTTTATGTCAGCCTCCTTTGACTGGCTTTTGAGGCTTCACTTATATTCACCTTGCTCCCTGTCTTTTTGCCTCAACAAAGGCTTGTGCAATCAGGACAAATGTGTAGGCATGTCTGTCCTTACTGCCTCATAACTTAGAAGTTATTAGTGCATTTCAGACAGTCTTGGTAGGGACAAGGCAGAAATTTTGTGTGAATAAACAGGTAGCTAGAGGAAAGAGAGTCTGTAATGGTCTTTAGATGCATCCTGGCTGAAAGAAACATTGTAATGTGAACTCAAGTGTTACTCAGCACAGAGCTCATACCAGGCACAACCCTTTGCAAACACACTGAGTTGGTAATTCTGGAAAACATTTTGGTTTGAGCCTAACATCTATAAAACACCAGGCTGTCTAAAAACAAACTTAATTGGTTCTATCCATCCCAAGATGTTAGGATTATTTAAGGTATTTATAAATACTGTAAAGGGGAAAATAGTACCGAGAATTTTTTTCCTATTACACAAATTGTTTTGCATCACATTTGTTTGCCAACAAATCCAGTGTTTGTCCCTTCCTTCCCATTTTATATGGGAGTTACTTTAAAATTTTTTCAGGATTTCATTGCGCTTTGGTACAAAGGCTTTAATAATTACACTTCGTAAAACTATTACCATTCACCTGAATGTTTTCAGCTGGTGAGGATCCAGTTGTGGGCACTACAAAAAGGGAATTCCTCCTTTCCCTTTGTTACTTCCGTCAGATGTGTCTCACCAGTTATTGTTTTCTTCTGCTCCTCACGATCATTCCAGCCATTACTGGAAGCAAAAAGAGCTCAGGAGAAAACAGAATTGGTGGCTCCACCATGCGTAAACTCAACCATGTTTCTGTACTTGACATCTAACATTCATTATCCATTTACAGAGAGCACAATGCCTTCTGCCATGCCAGAGTATCAGATGTGCTGCTTTCAACACTAGAAAACACAAAGTTAGGATAATATCATTATCATGAAACTCTAAATTTACAGAAATTTGGGATGGATCTGGTCATAGAAGACCATGCATCTGCTTCACTGACAAGACTTCTGTTCAGAGGAAAAATATTTCTATTTTGCTTTTCAGTGCTGAAGAATGCTCATGAAGATCTTCATTACACAAGAGGGAATGAAAGAAGAGGGCAGTTCAGCAGAATAAGGCAACCCTCCAGCTTCTAGGAGGTTGCACCAAGCTGTAACCAAGACAGAAAGCAGGTCACAGGAAGGCTTCTGTTGGGAAGCACACTGCTAGGATATGCTGGCCTTGCCACTACATCATGATATAACACATCCTTTTTTTATCAAGTCTTTTGATTTGATATTTAGTCCCTGCAAGCAGCCTGTGAAATAACAGGGTTACACCAAAACTTCTGCTGCAGTAAAAATAGCAGTAGCACAGCCATGCTGCATGCAAAAACACAAACTGTAGAAGGTCAAACCAGAAGAAAATAAAAAACTCAATTTAAAATATAATCTTTTATTTTAGAGCCTGTTAAAAGCCGTCTGAGATTTGACCCCTCCTTTCTGCACACCCTGAGTCAGCAGTATTGCTTGCACACACTCTGCAGCCTTGCCTATATGATCATTTTGCCTCCAGATCAGTGTGTGCATTGTAGCCCAAGCTCCAGATTTACCTACACTGTTTCTCAGAATCACAGAAACAATTAGTTTTGAAAAGACCTTGGAGATCATCGAGTCCAACCTGTGATCAAACATCACCATGTCAACTAGACTATGGCTCTAAGTCCAGTCTTTCTTTAGACACCTCCAGAGACTGTGACTCCACCACCTCCCTGGGCAGCCCATTCCAATGGCTAATCACGTTCTGTGAAGGAATTCCTTCTAACGTCCAAGCTGAACCTACCCTGGCGTAGCTTAAGGCCACTTCCTCTTGTCTCGTTGCTGGTTGCCTGTGAGAAGAGGCTGATCCCAACCTGGCTACAGCCTATTTTCTGGCAATTGCACTGAGCGATAAGGTGACCCGTGAGACTCCTCTTCTCCAGGCTAGACCTGGAGCTGTAAAAATTCTCTACAGCTTGGGCTAAACCATGAGGCTGTTTATGGGAATTTAGAATCACACTATTATTAGCATTTCCTTTCTTCAGCTACTGATGAGCCCCAAAGCATCGCGCCCCGGGTCGGGCCGGGCCGGGCCGGGCCGGGACAGCCTAGCGGCGGCTCTGCCCACGGAACCCGACCGGGATGTGCCGCCGCTGGGCCGGCCCGCAGCGNCGGGGGAGGCCGGGGCTGCCCCGCGGGGTCCGAGCTCGGGGGAGGCCGCGGCGGGGCTGGCGCTGAGGCACTGCTGCCATAGCAGGCGTGGGGGCTCCCTGACAAGCTTTGGTATCTCGAGAGCTGGGCGAGTGTGGGAGGGAATTCTGAACGTCAAAGTGGAGCACCTTGCAAGAGGGAAGGGTTTAATGTTTACATAGGTTAGAAACGGATTTATTCCCGCTCTTCACTCCCCAGTATAGCTTTTATTGATTTCGTTTAAAAATGCATCAGCAGTATGCTTCCTGATCTTCCTTTACTAAGTGATGCAGGCTCTTTCTGCAAATGTAGTTAGAATCTAGTTTCTTCTTTATAAATAAACTATAAACATTAGTCAGTGTGGTGCAGTATCCTTTTAGTTTCTTTGCTTGCTTATTTTGGACAGCCTAAATCTGTGCTAGCTTTACTTGCTTTTAAAAATGAATCCAGATTTAAAACAGTCGACCAAAAGTATGTTACCTCATGTGGAGGCTGGGGTTAAGCAACGTTTGTGACCTGGCTAAGAGAGGAACCTGGTTTCAGATCACTTTGTCAAATGATGTTTTAAGCTTTAAATTGTCCATAGTATCAGCTGGACAAGGACATAGAGGCAGTCTTCAATTCTGGTTGCATTTTGCAGTGATAAAGGAGATAAACGAAGAGTACCAAGCTCCGACAGTTCTACTGAATTCAGCTAATTTGAGAAGAGTTAAAAAATGGCAGAGAGTTCATAGAAGAAAAACTTGATGAGGATTTAGCTTTGTAAAGCTTGCAAAATGCATGCTTATAGTTTCCATAAAGAGCATTTGAAGTTTGACCAATTCATCTTCTGTGTTACAGTGATGCCATCTACTTAATTTTCACTGTTGTTGTTAAAGAATAAACTATTAAAATAAGTTTCCAACCAGGAGTTGATACTGGACTGTCAGTCGCAGAAACAATTTTGCCACCGGCTCAGTGCTTCCCATAAATCTAGGAGTGGATGTTAACTTAACAATAATTGACAGATGGATACGAACCTGTCAAGGAAATGAGCACTTTTTGATGTCTAATTACAGTTCAGTGATGATTTTTAAACTTCTGTTCTTCAGCTATTAGATGTTATCTTCTTTTCAGGGAAGTGGATACTGTTGCTAATTGTTTCTGAAAGTGAAATCAAACACCTCCAAATCGATGGATACGAGCTTCTGGGTGAATTGATATCCTGTCCAAATAGTTAAGACTTGTATTGACTATTCAGGCTCTCAGTTGTTCCCCTCTGCAATAGTTTATAGATCTTGCCAAGCTAGATGGAACATAGGAGATACTATCAAAAGCAACCCGCTATGTCTGATTTTTTAGAATGTGGAAAACAAGGGGGTTACTAGTGACCTTGAAGTCAAAGTAGAAGCATAAGACCTTAATTATTCATAATAGTGATTTTCAAGCAATATAGCAATCTAGCCTTTACCACACTCTCTGGATCCAAGGTACGTTAGAAGGCTTTCTGCTTTCATTTTGCAGTTTGTAAAAGACTTGACTAAAATCTTCAAATAATTTTGTTCATGAGGTTTTTGATGCTCTGTGTTCTTTGGTGATACTGGCATTGTTTTTTTCAAGCACTTCTGCCATCATCCTTCTACTAATGCCTTGAGATTTAGATCTTATATTCTGTATTGCTTACTGTAATACTCTGAAGTGTCTTGCAGCCTGCTACTGCTGCTCTCTCATGCTAAGATAGACATAACAAAGTCCCCAGGGTTGCAGCCCAAGGACACCTAGGCTGTCTCGGGCCCAGAACTCTGTAAACCAACATCTTGGAGAAGGAGGGCTGAGCTTGGAGAACTTACATCAGTAGCTAAAGTTTTAATTGGCGAATTTATGCTGATATGCAAATGAACCAAACCTATAAAAGTGTGAAGAACTCGGGACTTGTTGTCCATCTTGGGGTCCATTTTGACAGTAGCCTCTGGGCTCCCCAGAGAGAGAGGAGAAGTGAGAGGAGAGAGAGGAGAAGTGTCTGGTCTACACTTCAAAGGGTGTACCTTTGAAGGCCTTTCAAATAAATATCACCTTTATTCCATTACTCCTGTCTAGTCTCTGTTTCCAGGTAGCCTCTTCAGGCATCACTACTTTGTTGCCTAATCACATATTCCTCTCTTTTCCTGCAGAATCCCTAAATCCTACAATAAATATCTCTGGTTTTTAAAATCTCACTGCTAAGCCGGACACATCCAAATATGAGCAAGTTTATTGGGTTGTTGATTTCATGTCTGTTTCATTGAGTGCATTTCCATTGAAGCTTTAAGGTTCCTTCTGCCACAGTACTCAGAGGCCCAGTCTGCTGTTGTGGGATCCCACACCTGATGTTTTGTACAGAAACAAAGTACTCAAACTTTGAGCAGTGACTTGTTATCAGTGCCAGGAGAACAAGTCTTGTAAATATGACTTGTAGTAATGAGCTTGTAAGTCTTTAAAGTGAGTGATAGAGTAATAGAGAAAGCAAGATAATTTTTTAAGTTTAACAAAAATTCAGAATATTGTGGGAAAGAACCTATTTTCTTCTCCATCAGAATCTCATATTTATGAGAGGCAGCTTGATACATATCCAGAACCCTAGTTCCCCTAATGCCAAATATTTTTTTCTCTGTTTTCTTATTCATTGCTGAGAGCTAGGCTGGGAAACCAATGCAACTTTTAAATGGGGAGGGGTTGGAAAAGAAACTGTCTGTATTTGATTTTTTTAAAAAGTCTTCCTACATATACAAGGTATGATAGATGAACACACAGCAGAACTGTTGTCTACTATTTCTCAGTTCCTTTAGCTGGAGCTAGGACAAGCTGTCAAAGTCATTCTTCTAGACAAAAAGGACATGCCCCCCTCTTGCTCTTGGACATGAAACAAGGACATGGAGACAGAGATAGAAACCTGTAAGGGCGAGGAGAGGCCAGGAAAAGAGAGTGACCTCCCCCCTTATATGTTCTTAGAAACTACTATGCATTGGAGGATGAAATGCTCCTCCTCTGAATATCATTGGTCAAAACTTATGTCTATCACATAACTAAAGGAATGTAAACATCAAGGACAATAACCAAAACATGAAGACAGTTAAGTAAACATGAGAGAATCGATAATACAGCATGGCCATGTTTATAGAGAGTGCATGAGAAACTATTCACAAAACTGAAAAACACTGCAGAACTGCAAAGTGCAGGGCGACATCCCCCCCTTTTTTTTCTTCAATTTCTGTATCAGTGACCTGGCAAAGAATTGAAAGCAAAGGTCTCCCCTGTTACAGTAAAGGCACATAGCTGTAAGCATATAGCTATAATTCTTTATGTCTGTTAATTAATTTATGACACACTGACCAGGCTAGGTAGGAGCAGAAAGAAATGTTATCTCTTATTTGCTCTAGAAAAAGCAAGGCGGTGCAATAATTGTTCTGTGCAGCAGACATTTATCTCAGTTTCAGCTGCAAACAGTTGTACTTCTTTAGGGGATTCTTTAAAAAGGAAGCTTCAAGGGTCCAACCCACTTCATCTGTGATACAGCTATTAAAACAAGGGATAAAAAAAGATGTTTGAGACTAGGAATATTCTCTTAAAATCCTCTGCTTTTGTTGCCAGAGCAAAAGCACTATTAAAACAGTACTGCCTTAATAAGTCTGATTCTAGATGGGAGATAAGAAAATTGCTTGACATTTTTTAGACAAGAATATGGAATGAAACTTATATTCCTCTGTTACAGAGATTGGAACCCTTATGTTTTCAGGAGAAGAGAAACTTGACATGGGGAAAAACACCATGAGGTTTCTCTGTGCTTTACTTTCTCTTACTGTGATTTGCTGGCTAGCTGAAGGTACCCTGTCTAAAACAGATGCAAAGAAAGGTGCTACAAAAAAAGTGGAGGAAAAGGTAAGGGAAATAACTGAAATTCTTGTCTTATCTAACATGTGCAGTGAATTAATTGAACTTTGGTAAATGGCCTCTACCTCTGTTAAAACAGTGTTAATGCATTTCCGCTGAAGCTTATGCTTACGGATAAAACTTGAAACTGTCCTTCAGCTCTTCTGTGTGTCACAAATGGTTCACTTCTTGAAACATACGATGTAGACTTCTGGAGCTTTATCCTCCATGCAAGCTGCAGAAGCAGGAAGTTTTTGTCCCCTCAGGGAACACACTTGCATCCCTTTGGAAAGCAGGGTGGGGAACAGTAGTTTGGGCCATGAGCTCTGGGTCATTTACTGGTGGAATGGAGCGTTGCCAATGGGAAGGCTATATCCTGATGAAAGAGTTTGAAGAGCCTTCCAAGCAGTAGTTCTTTGGCAGGCAGAAATGATTCAGAGTCCCACAATAATCAGAGCAAGCAGAGCCAGCATGCTGAAGTCTCTCTTCACTTGCTGAGCATGTTATTGTTTCCTGTCATTATGAATATACATCTGTCATTGTTTGTATTACTTGCTCAACATCTACTAGGAAGCAAATCTCGTCTGCAGGTAGTGAGAATAATACAAGGTGTTAAGGCAGACCATATCCCTAAATTCCTTACACTGAATCAATAGATGGCTTCTGCATACTCACCATGCATACCTTATTAGGTCTTCTCATTCTGTTTTTATCTGCTGGTTCAGTTGAAGCATCTTCCCTAAAGAAGAGTGTTTAAAATCTTGACCTTCAGTAACCACAATGCAGCATTCTCAGACTAAAATATATCCCATTTAAAAGTTGTTGTCAAAATCTTGCTTAAGAACTCCTGACCCTTTTTATTGTTTTGGGGATAACATGAAAGAATTGATTAGAAAGCAGAGCACCATCAGCTGTCATAAACGATGTTCTTTACTCTTATAATGTCTTGGGTTTTGTTTTTTGTTTATATGCTTTTTACTTTCCAAACAAAGTAAATGTACTGATGATGACAAATCATTTCTGAGTACTTCTGTGTTTCAGTTCTAAATCAAAGTGCTCTGCATCATTTAAAAGGAGTGCTCAGAGTTTAATGAAGTGATTTGTTTTGCTGTTGTTTTTAAAGCCTGTTGCCATTGAAAGTGTCTGTTTCATATAACTGGTTCTAATAACTGTCTTCTCTCTGCAGAAGCTGCATTCTGATAAAAATGTACAGGACCGGGCATTGGTAGTTGTGGATCCAAAAGCAAAGGATATTATCCTGGAACATAAAAGTTATTGCTCCAAGAAGATGAAGGAAAGACATTTCTCAGGAGATGTTCTGGGATATATTACTCCTGTAAGTTCATACAATAAATAAAATTTATGCATTGAATGAACATGCAGCAGACTGTGCTAACCTGCAAGCTTGCAGCCCTGCTTTAAAAGTATTTTAATAGTAATGGGAACGGCTGGTCAAATACAGTCAAATAGCCAGAGAAGTACTTGAGGCCTGGCTTGGGGTTCAAGCCCTTGTTCTCCCATCTGTCTCTTGGAGGATGTCTAGGTCATATTGTTTTTCTTCTCCTTGGTGTTGAGCAATACACTTAGAGCAGGTACTGGGTGTGCAGCTGCAGTGGGAGCTGCAGGTTGTGCCCTGGGTGGAGGACATGGTGGGAGCCCCAGGAAAGGGACCATGACCTGGTGCTGACCCTTTGCACAGCAAAGGGCACAGGGACCTGTGGCACCAGCCAGGTGACCGGGGACTTGGACACAGCAGGAGCCAAGGACTCAACAGAAAGACCCCAGACTATTACAGGCACGGAAGGTACAAAACCTGGGGATTCCTTTGTTGAAGGTCCCTCCCCAGAGGCACCAGCTTGAGCTGTTTCTGCATTACTGCACCATGATTAAACTGCTTTAAGGATCCAGAAATCTGAGACTCTGCTGTGGGAAACTCAGGGTTGGGCTGGTAAGGAAACTCTGTTTGACTGTGTGAGTGTGGGGTGTGCAGGGAGCCGGGAGGGGCACCCGTGGGGTCACTGGAGCCACCCATTCTGAAGGGGCCTTGGTCTCAGCAGTGAAAGTTTGGAGTGGTGGGAGTGGGACTGTCAGAGTGGCTCCTGGATGGTCAGACATGGAGGCTTCCTTAACACTGGTTATAAGAGGTATGATAGTATTCTCCTGTCAGTGATGAGCCAAGTGAAGTTGCAGTGAAGTCAGAACAGGAGGGCTGCAACTTAAACCTGCTAAATCAACAATAACGACTGTATGCTGCTGTCAAACGGATGTCTTTTGCTGTCCTGTCTCCTTCAAAGCATTCTTTCTTGAATGATAAAGGTTTCATCGTTTTTCTTGGAGGATACTTTTCTCTTGTTTTAGTCTTACACCGCTTAAAAGACAAATAGGTGCACTATAAATTTCCACCTTTCTCAAGTTCTCTTGAACATAAATTCAGAGTCTGTAAATTCAAAACTGTGTTGGAATCTACAAGCAAGTTCTTGTAGTTCAGATGAATTAGCACAATTTGAAGACTGCCTTTCATATAGCTGTCAGAGTTTCTGGAGTACTTTCTTATTTAAATGAAAGCCATATCCTGGAAGGTTTCTTCAAATAAATGAAGAGGGATGTAGCAGATAATTACATTTCTGTTAAAGAGTTTATATTGGTCAAAAGCAAAGTGAACTGTATATCTTGCTTCTGAGTCTCTCACTTTTTTTCTCTCCTTTGTTTTTCAAGTGGAACAACCATGGCTATGACATTGCCAAAATATTTGGAAACAAATTTACGCTAGTCTCACCGGTTTGGTTACAAGTGAAAAGGAGAGGGAAGGAAAGGTTCCAGTTCACTGGGCTCCATGATGCTGATCAAGGTGTTATTTTCTTTTTCTTCAAATATGAATTGCAATATTGTTGCAGACTCACTTTTTTTCTCTCCTTTGTTTTTCAAGTGGAACAACCATGGCTATGACATTGCCAAAATATTTGGAAACAAATTTACGCTAGTCTCACCGGTTTGGTTACAAGTGAAAAGGAGAGGGAAGGAAAGGTTCCAGTTCACTGGGCTCCATGATGCTGATCAAGGTGTTATTTTCTTTTTCTTCAAATATGAATTGCAATATTGTTGCAGACTAGGTAGCTTTGACATACTAGGTGAGTTTTGCTGGCTCTGCCTCATGGTGAAGTACTTTCATCCATTCTATATTTTTGGGGTTTTCTTCAGAGTGAACTTCTTTCTGTCCTCACCTGCTTCCACATGTGTACGTAGTTTATTCATCAAAAAATGTAAGTAGGAAGATTGTTTTTTCCACCATGCTGTCCACAAAGCCCCTCTTAAAAAAAGGAAAGGGCAGAGATCCTGTACAGGGAAAAATAGTTTTTGGTGTTGCACTGTGCAGTTGTTTACCTGTTGGGGGTTTTGGGGTTTTTTTCTTTGCAAAAACCTTTAGGTGAATTTGTTTTGGAAAGGGAAGATAAATTTAATTTGAAGAGATTTGGTTTTCCCTTCATTGTGAGGAAAGTGGCAGCAAGTTTAAATTTCAGCTAGTATGTACTAGTTCATGGTTTTGAACTTGATTGAATGTGGAATTTCATTTGAAACAGGTATAATTCTTAACATTTTTATGCCTACTAAGAAATTCATCCTAGAGCAATGACTACCAAGAGGAGTGGATGGGACACTTTAAAGGACCATCTGAAAAAATCAATCATTCCTCCCAGGTGATGCCTGGTAGCTGCAGAAGTGTTGTTCTGAGTAGGCATGAGGGCAGTTTCCACAGTGAGGCAGAACCAAGCAGGCAGGGGCTGGGTGGGGACTATTGTAAGACTGTAGTGAATGCTGCCTATGCTGTGGTGCAGGTTCATGGCTTCAGATTCTGTGCATCACAGGATGATCTGTCTGTGTTGATTATCAGCTGGTAGTCTGTGGCAAGAAGATATGTATAATGAAACTATGCTACATCATTTGAAGAATGTTTGAAAATACGTTGTCATTGTCGACATCATTTATATTTTATCAGCTGTCTTACTTGATATTGTTTGGCAGGCTGGATGAAAGATGTCAGAAAAACCTCCAAAAACATCAAAATAGGTGAGTCTCTGGTTTATGTTTGTTTGCTTGCTTTTTATCTTCTTTAGCTGCTAGGAGAGGAAAGGAAGACTTTCTTCCAGGTCTGTATGGGAGGAAAGGAGATTACTTTAGCACAGTTGTATGAAGGAAGATGTCTGAGAAGACAAATTAAAGCAGTTAACTATAGACAGTTGAGTAACTGAAGTGTTTACCCTCTTGATGCCTTAATGTTTTGCCTCAGCTTCTTGTCTCTGAATAAATCCTGGGTGACAGTGCCCTCCCTGGAGGGATACTAGTATATAACACTGTATGCCTCCCTGGGAAAAGAACTCTTCAAACTTGTTGCTTGGGTTTCTGTGTAGTTAAAAAGAGAAAAAAAATCCAAATCCGAGTCAGTCAGTCAGACTTTCCTGCATGATAGTAGAAAAGTCCTGCTTTGTCTCTTCTCCCCTTGAAGTTGGGAACCCGTGGGATGTGCTACAGTGTGTGTCTTTAGGGAAAATGGCAAACATTGCTGCAGAGATTCTACTGTGCTAGTCTTCTTACATTTGTCTATAGCAAGAATTGTGTGGAACTGTGAAATGCTTCTTGATTCAGAAGGGAGTATGAAATTTGAAATGCATTAGAAAAATTGAATGCTCAGTCAGATATTTTAATGTACTTCAGCTGCCAGAGGATAAAGCCTTTGAAATCTCTCTATGCTCTTCTAAAACACTCTTTTACAACCTTGGTAGTTAGAAAGGGCTTACACATAGCTCCATAAAATTTGTTGGCTTTTCCTGTGGGCATGATTCAGCTGTTCCAACAACAGTTTTCCTGTCTGTGTTTTTAATGTTTTGTGGTTTTAGAAAAAGAAAATACACAAGCTCAAGTGCTCATGCTTTCCAAAAGTAAAAATTTGTCTTAGGGCCTCAAGTTGAGTAGAAGAGTGAAGTAATACAGGGCTTTGCATAGAGTAAATTAAAGTTGGAGGTGAACTTTTCTACCTCATTATTGGGGTAGAAGAGATACACAACTTAAAGATTGCTGTCTTGTGTTGCTGTTTTTAGACTCTACTTGAGGCCCTAAGTGGTAGTTCAATTAAGATCGTTCAATCAAATGAAGGTATCTTCTCTTAAAACTTGTGTCAGTGCTGACCATTAACTAAACCTGAAATGAAGAAGAATGTTCTACAGTGCCAATTTATCTATGCTGCTGAAGTTGGTCAGAGTGAAAAAGCAATTATCTCAGTCATGGGATATGATTTTTAGTGGCATCTCTGCTTGTATCTGCTGTATTCTGTTTCTGCAGACACATTCCAGTGTAGATAAATTCTTAATTTTCACTACTGATTGACAACTTTACCTGATAGTGCCTCGAATTTTGTTTGATGGCTGGACTTACCAAGACTTTGAGAGTGTTTTTGGCAGTGAAGATGAGATAGAGGAGCTTTCCAAGAACATGGTTCTGCTAGCCAAGGTAAAAAAAAAACCTATTTATGATGCTTATGAAATAGTAGGAGATGATACTTGATTCCTTTTGTAATAGATGTTTTCTCATTTCTAGTGATTTTGTATTCTACAAAATAAAATGTGTTCAAAACAATAATGAGGCAGGACTCTTAAAAGTATGTGTCCAATTCCTGTGAATATGAAGTGTAGCAACACTTTAGTGCAGGTGACTACGAGTGTAATGTGAGACTACATCAGTCTGATCAACATAACCTTGTTGTCATTGGCAGCTGCACTCGTGACTTTTGCCTGCTTTAAATTTCTTTTACATTTCTATTAAAAATATAATTATTGAGCAGTGGCTAAACTGCTTAGTGGTATTTTCTGATAGGCAGAAAAAGGGCCATGGGTGCAATGAGTGCTGTTTTCTGTACAGGAATACATTCGGGCTCAGTGTGGTAGAGCTAAGGAGCCACTTTTAATACCAGGAATAACTCACTGGATATATGTTACTGAACAGTTTTGCTCAGGTCTGATCAACCAGTTTCCTCAAAATGTTGAGAGACTGGGGAGAGGAGAAGAGGAATTTTTCTAAGGTTTCTGGCCAACCCCTTACCTAATGGCTTTAGAGCTATGCATCTGTGGGACTAGACAAGTGGCACCCAAAAGACATTCAGCATTAGGGGTTGATTCGTAGCAGTCTGCTTAATTATTGTCAGAATAAGAGTTCTCACTTGCTACATGACATAAAGAAATCTTACAGTGCTCTAGAGGAATTGGGATGTAGAGTTAAACTGAGTATTTTCTTAAAATTTGTGACTGATACATCAATTTTAGGTCGTCAGTAACAGTTGACCTCTTAAGGAGGTCAACCCAAATACAACAGTATCCTTGATCATGCTAAGAATATATTATCAAAAGAGAGACTAATTGTGGGAGATATTTGGAATCATGTCTATGCCGAATTAGCATTTACATCTTTAGACTCAAATGATAATGAGTGTTTTCCCCAATATACAAGTAAAAGTGTGTCAAATTATTTGCTTGACAACCATCTTTCATTAGTGTCTGAATTTTTGTAATACAATATCAGTTTTTTCTGTAAGAGTAGACATCATGGATAAATAATACAGATTTTCAACTTTTGCATGTTTGTTAAATTATTTAAGCTTATCCTGGACTTCTCCATGAAATGTTGTGTTAGTGATGAAGCTGGTATAAGAATACAAAGCATGTTCAATCTGTAATAGTACAAGAAAAATAACTGCATGGTCATTAACTGTGTATTGTTGACAATTCTCTTTATTTAGAATGAAAATTTTGATGGTTTTGTAGTTGAAGTTTGGAGTCAGCTGGGAAATCAAAAGCAAACGTAAGTATAAATCTCTAGGATGCAATTCTTAAAAATCCTTTAAAATATCCTTTAGTTCCTTAAAGTATCCTTTTAATTTTTCCATGGTGATTTGAATATGTCTTTATAAATAAATACACTTCATTCTAGAACAACTAAAGACTGTTCTTGTCTTAAAATGAAGTAGGAGGGTTTGCCTCACTCTACATGAGATCAAAGATTACATAATAATCTTCACTGTGGGTTTAGCAGGTCACATTAGTCTTTCATACTTGAGTTTTGCATGATGTAACTGTTGTACAGGGATGAAGAGGGTACCGCAGTTGCACACTCACTCACATATTGGCACTGGCCTTCATCATAACATTGTTTGGTTTGGGTTACTGGGTGAGGCTTGGAACAGTGTGATGCTTTCAAGACCTAAGGCAAACCCCAAACTTCTGCTTCACGAGGAAAAGGCAGAATATGGTGGTGAAATTAATGATTCAGTGCAGGAATCTGAAGATTTAGTGTCAGTTTCTAAGGAAATTCAGGCATCCATTTCCCTAAAGCACAGTATTTTTTCCAGATCTCTGTTGCTTAAAATGTCTGGGGGAAAATAGCTGCAAGAAAGCTGCACAGAATGCAGAGTTCATTATGGAAGGCTTTCACCTTTCAAAGAATGGTTACTTCAGGTTATTCTGTTAAGGGCGAATGCTGCTGACTGATGGCATATACTTGTCACTTCTTGAACTGAATGTACTATTAGCAGTCCTACCTTTTTCCTATAAAATTAACACTTGGGAACAAAAAATTGAATCTGCAGAATCTTTGTAGTTTTGTCAAGGGCTCCATCAATTGCCCTGCAATGAGTAATCCTTAAGCTATATGCTCGTGCTCATAATTGGGCAATTTGCCAGGTTGTGCCTAAGAGCTGATTTGTATCCTGAGCTCTGAACCTAGTGCAGTGTCTTAATAAGTCAGCCAAGAAGGTGACTGAAGCAATTAGTAACTGCCAGTCAGAAGTGGGTAGTAGTGGTCATTTTATTTACTGTGCTTACTCTATTTAAGTAAAATGGATGTTTTTCCTATTAGTTAACACAGATATAAGACAGACCGTGTAACTGTCATTGTAGGACTCACTGAAGAGCATTTTAAACACACTGGCATGAAAGTGCTGTATTGCAAATGAAGCACATGAGCAAAGCATACTTTCCTATCAGCTCCAGCGTGAGTTTACTTGTGGCATGGTAAAAAATATTGCTCTCTGCCAGGAGTATTGTTGGTTTAAAATAGTGTTGTTTCACAGAATCACAGAATAAGCTGAGTTGGAAGGGACCCGCAAGGATCATTGAGTCCAACTCCCATCCCTGCACAGGACAGCCCCGAGAGTCACTCCATGTGCCCAAGTGTGTTGTCCAAACACTTGTTTAACTCTGTCAGGCTTGGTGCTGTGACTGCTTTCCTGGGAAGCCCGTTCCAGTGCCTGACCACCCTCTGGGTGAAGAAACCTTTTCCTAAGGTTCCAACCTAAACCTCCCCTGACATAGCTTCAGGCCATTCCCTTGGGTCCTGTCACTGGTCACCAGAGAGAAGAGATCAGTGCCTGCTCCTCCTCTTCCCCTCAGGAGGAAATTGTAGACTGCAAAGGTCTCCCCTCACTCTTCCAGGCTGAGCAAGTGATCTCAGCTGCTCCTTTTATGGCTTCCCCTCAAGACCCTTCACCATCCTCATGGCCCTCCTTTGGACACTCTCTAATAGCTTTATGTCCCTTTTATATTGTGGCACCCAAAACTGTCCCAGCACTGGAGGTGAGGCCGCCCCAGTGCAGAGCAGAGTGGGACAATCCCCTCCCTTGCCCGGCTGGCGATGCTGTGCCTGATGCCCCCCAGGACAGGGGTGGCCCTCCTGGCTGCCAGGGCCCTGCTGACTCAGAGTCAACTTGCCAGTGACCAGGACCCCCAGGTCCCTTTCCACAGCATGGTTTATCTAGCCGTGTACTGGATATTTTGTCCAGAAGGACACTATGAGAGACAGGTGTGATAAAAACTGTTTGTACTAGAGGAGGTACTGCTGTTTAGTTGCCTTAGCCTTCAGTTACCTGTTATTTAGGTGAAGCACCACTTCCAGACTCACTGTCTGTCTTTTATTGATAGAAAGGAGTGAGAAGTATTTTCCATAACTTCTGAAAAGGAAAAGGTTATTCTCACACAGATCCTTTTCTCTGAGTTGGTAATGTTTGATCATATGTGGCCACCTGTGAACACTTTAGGATTATCCTAACTTAAAATGTGAGATTTTTTGTCACAAAAACATAAATAGAAACAGAAGTTAGGAACTGCAGATTTTCCTCCACTTCAAGACTTGATCTGATTTAAGTGCTTCATTGGAAACTCATCAGTGGGTTTTTCCTCCTTTTATTGCTGCTTCCCTAGAAATAGCTAGAGTGTTTAAGTTGCACAATGCCTTGGGTTGGGCTTGCAGCATTCTGAATGATGCCAATTTAGACAGAAAGCTGGAGCTGGGCTCAGTGTGCAGTAACAGCTGTTTTGTGAATGTAGGAGACACATCATTACATGGAAATTTTGTCTCATGATGCTTCTAAATTGTGGGACTGGTGTCTTCATTTTGAGATTAAGTGTGTTTGCCTATCACTTTCTTTGAAACTCGATGGCTTGGCTATCCAGTGTCCCAGGAGTTTTCCCTAATAATGTTTTATGTAGTGAACAGCTTCTTTGAACAGATCTTAAGGGGCAAAATTAAGTGAATTTATTACCTTGGAAAGCCTGTATTTTTATTACACTTTGAGTGCTGTTACTTTAGGATCAGTTAATTTCCTTTCTAGTAGCAGAGCTGGTTTTTCTGATAAATGAGTAAGCATGGGTGGTCTTCTGCTTCGCTTGTTCCTGTCGGAAGAGTTGGAGCAGTGCAATGTTTCCTTTAGGCCACAGCGTGGCAGTATTGTAACGCGATTCACACCTGATCTTCCTTCAGATTGAGTCTTTCCGAAGTTACAAACACCGGTAGTAAAGCACGTTCTTAACCTTGGAAGGGTGGGGGTTAGTTCACAGGAGATGTCAGCGCACAGATGAACCCTAATCCTTTGGAGAGGTGAAGGTTTGTAGGACAGTATTTGTGTATGCTCCAAATAAAGCATCTGTCTTAGCTCTTAGGTGCAGTGTAGGCTTTCCTGGTTCAGATCCTTCAAGGTCCAACACCTGGAAGTAGCTTAATGGGACAAAAGATCATCATGATGCTCCTGGGAGCAGATATTTTTGCCTTCAAACTACTTTCAGAGCAGCCCGACAATACAAGGAGATCTGGCTACCTAATACAGTTTATTCATGTTATTTAAAGTGAACATGTTTTTGTTTAAAAATGAACTTTAAAAATCCCTTTTTTCCCCCTGACATACAAGAAATAGTCTCTCATAAGCAGTTATTAACAGGGTTTTGAAACTCAACACAGGTGCATAAAAATACATGGGAATATGCTGCAGCTGCCAGCTTGCCTTATGAAATGTTAGAGCAGTGGTGTCAATCTGGGAAAAATATTTTACAGAGAATCATTATGGTTTTCATTTTTCAAAACCTAAATTAAGTGGGTACCTCTCTATTAAATGAATAAATGGCACTCAATTATTCGACATATTTCATATATCTGTGTAGAGGGGAAAGCTATGGAAATTATTCCTGTGATGGTTTTAACTGTGTTATGGAAAAGATCTATGATGTCATCCATTCCGCTGCCTTAGTGTTGCAGGAACACTTGATATAGCACGGGTTTCTTTATCCAGTTTAAAATGACTACAGGGGAATTTGCTTATGGAAGAGTTGTGGCTGATACAATGTTTCAGCTACAAAATCAGTGTCTACTCTAAAGAAAATGTGCAGTGATACTTTCTAGCAGAGTGCATCCAGAAGCAGGTGAGTCTGCAAAGGAATCTGAAAACCTGCAATTGGTGTCCTAACTCACCAATAAACTGGGCTATGATTTAAAAACTACTTCATGTATCAGAAAGCTGGATTAATTGCAGCTGAAGGTCTCTTCTCAGTTGACCTCAGCTAAGCAAGTGTCCCCATGAGATACCTTTTTTCAGTAGCTGAACCTGCATATTGGATGGAAATTTTCATAACATATGCTCTCCCTCGTGTCTTGATGTTGGCGCTTGAAAATTGCCTAAAAACTTTGTGGTGATTAAATTCTGTAAGAATCTTCATGTAACAGGGTAACAGTGCTAGCTCTTCTGTAACACATAAATCCTGACTTAAAGGATTTATGTGTTAAAGAGTGACCAGCCTCTTTAAGAACCTGTGATCACTGATCACTTTTAAAATTATGTAAACTTAGAAGCCCTCTGTCAGCCCTTTGCATGTTTCTAGAAAACCTTTATTCTTTCTGGGTATTCAATTCAACTTTAGAAATGGGTGAAAATCTTTCCTTCAAGGCCCAAGGAGTTATCTAAGAAGAGTCTTCAGTTTTCTGTTTATTCTAGCTGGCATCACAGATGAGGTGAAATGTTGCTAAGAAGTTATGTTGCTGGCATCTACTAAAACATGATATTCAGTGGTTTCAGGCTCATTAAGTATCTTCTGGTTTATGTCTTCTTAAGCAAAACAAACTCAAACTAGTTTGGGCTTTTTCAAGAACAGAAAATTTTCCAATCATTCTGGTTCGGGGTTATAGAATTGTTCTGTAATGTTTAGCAGACTAAAGTCCTAAATCATATAAATCCTTTGTGCTGCTTTATTTTGCATATTCATTAAACGTTGATTTTATCAACATTATCAATTTTTATAAGAGAATTATGTGCCTAAATATATTTGCCTGCTTTCGTGTTACATATTCTGAGCAGCCTCTTCTGTGACTGGTCATGTAGGAGCCTTGTTGCCTCGAATCTTACACAGCAATGCTGTATGCATGCTTTGTATACTTTCACATGTATAAAATGGCATTAGGTTCTTCTGTTTGGGTTCTGAATTTTAGAAATAACACCTGTTCCATCTGAAGAACCTGAATTGTCTTGATACATGTGCGTGGACCTGTTTTGGGGGCTTTACACTGACCACTTCAGGCTCTTGCAGATGTCTAATACAGATACTTTGAAGCACCCTCAATAACACTGGTACCTACTTCTTCCCTGTGTTTTCTGGGAATAGAATTATTAATGTACGAATCATAGTGGCATCAAATTTAATGAGAGTTGAAAGACTGCATCTAACTGATGCTGCATCCTTTCATGCTAGCAATCATTGCACAGTGAAAAAGTGTTTGGCTGCCCACCTTTTACCCTAACACGTAGGGAAGTAGTCTCCTAAAAGAAATCTAAATGAGCTGAGATATCCTATGCAGATGATACCTCAATTCTAATCTGTTTTGCTGCTTCTTATAGTTTAAACCTACTTCTTAAATAACTGTCTTTTTTTTTCTAAAACTTTCTTGCCTGACTTTGCAATAAAATATTCCAAGTTATTCATCCCGTGGCATTTAAGTTTAGAAATGTACATGGCAGAAATATTGAAAGACCTGAGCAAGCAGAGGTTCTCCTGCTTATTTAGTTAACAGCTAGACAAGACCATGTCTCACTTACTAATCTCAATTATGGGTTTACCGGGTGGGTTTATTTATCTCCAGAGACCTGGGTGTGTTGTGAAAAGGCATGATATACTGATAAGACTCTCACAGGTTTCATAAAAATGCACACAATATTCTGATCAGTCCAGCATGACTTGACAGATGGCACTGCCATCACACAGAATCAATCTGAAAAACGTGATTTTTTTGTCACTCTATGCAGAAGATGACCTTCAGGCATCTTATTAATGTTGTTAGGAGTATAGGAGGAAAAAGCTCTTCCAGCAGTTGTATCCTTCATGTTAGTCCCTGAAAAATTAATCTATTAATCAAAGATTTGCCATAATTCACTCCAGTTTCTTGGTATTAACTAGGCAATGAAATGGCAGAAAAGGGCAATTTCTTCTTCAAGTAGACAGCTTTATTTTGTCCAATTTTCTTGACAAGGCATAAATTTTAGGGAGTACTGACTCCCAATTTGTGCAAAAAGGTGACTGAAGTTGGAAAGTTGCAGAGCTCTGAAGGGTGATGTAACTGAAGGGAAGGGTATGACAACTTTCCATGTCTTCTGCAAGGCTTTTCAAATGCATCGACATCTCACTCTTGTGCACTGAAGTAAACTGTTCTACAAGGTGTCCAAAACACAGTAGACCTGCAATGCTGGAAAAAGGTGATTTTTGGAAATATAAGCTTGCCACAAACTATGGGTGATGAAAATTTGGAGGTCTGCATACTTTGTAGGGGACAAGGTACTTTGAAATTATAAACATTTGGAAAATTCACCTACCAAATAGTAGTGATAGGAGAAGGCCTGAAATAGTATGAATGAAGTAGACCTTACTTAGCTCAAGATAGGATCTTAAAGCTGCCAATATTGTAGTAGCTACTCTGAAGTTAAACTTGACTATTGTGAAGTGTCTGGTAAATATTTAATGAAGCTTCTTTAGAAAGATGGATTCTATTCCTACTTTCCTGTACCTCATTATAATATTTAAAATGTCAGTAGTTTTTCTTTCAAAATTGCCAATGGTAACATTGGAGAATATTGCGTTTAAAACACTCGAAAGCACTGTTGGGATGCAGTAAAGTTTTAATTTTATAGCACAATAAATGAACATTCTGCTATTGCTCTTTGGGGGAAAGGGAAGAGAGCACATTTGACTTACTGAATCTGTCTTGGGCAGCCCATGGAAGTGAGCCTAAATTAAGTCTTTAGCCGTTAATCCTGCCTGATTTGCCAGAAAGTTTTCAAGGCCAAGAAGCCCGGCTTGACAGGCTACTGAGTAGATATTAATCTGGGTTTCTTGAGCAAAAATCTGCAGTTTTCCAGCTGTCCATTTTCTTCTTGACCTCCTTCAAGTTGAAGGCAATTATTTTTCAGCCAGATCAATATTGATTGAATTTGGTGGGGGGAAGGTAGGAAGTGGCTGTTCAGATGTAGCCTGTTTTAGAGTCCTGAGTGCACCAACAATCCATCCTGCATTCCTGCTCCTTTTTCAGGCCACAAATCTCTGTCCTGTGTTTATAGTTGTAGGTTTTGCTTCTACACTGTATGTTTCAACATAAGACCTTTTTGTGCAGTCACTGTTTTTGTGGCTATGTCACTGCCTTTGTGGATCAGTTTTTGCCTCTGCAGAATGGGACTGAGGGTGTTAACCTTGTTTCTACATGAAAAAGATGTTATATTGTTCTGTACCTTTGCTAGGTTCTTTTGTCCTATCCTGCCCATCTTTTTAACCCCTCATCTTCTGAATAGTTGAAGGCAGCAAGTGTTTTGCATGGTGTAGAGTTCTCAAAGCTCCTACTGCTAGCAAAGGCAGCCAGGCAAAGAAGAGAGATCCCTGCTGTTGAACACTGTAGAATAATCTCAAGGCTAGAGGAATTGATTCTTCGGTCAAATTTATCTTATATGTAGCATCTCTGACATCTAATAAAGGTTGAGTAATACTGTAGTTTGGGCATAATTAGTTAAAAAGGTCACTAAGCCACGAGATACAAATCATTGGGAAAGCTTGCTTATCTAGTTTTAATACTGATGATAGTTTTTGATAAGATTATGTCATGTGGGAGTTGTGATAGATGTGTATGTTTATGTCAATAAATGTCTGTTTAGATTAGTGTTGCAATTTTTTAATGTGTTCCTATGGAAAAGGATTCTTCTATGCTCTAATTGTTTTGTCTGAATAGTGACACTCCTAATATGGAATGCATGTGGTAGAGTAACAGGAGGAAAAGCTGTTGGTTTCCCAGAGCAAGAAGGGTAGAAGTACGTGCTGCAGACAGACCAAAAGCTGATTCCTGTAATCCCATGTCTTCCCCCAGAAGAGAAATATAGGTGGCAGCGGGATAGTTCATTGTTAAGGGCTGTTCAGCACAGCCAGCTCTCAAATTGTAACCACAAAATATTGCTGGTATTGGGAAAGTGATAAAACGTGCTTTGTTTGTTTGCCAGGATTTTGAGAGTAATGGCTTTTGTAGGCCCTAGGAAGTTTTCATCAGGCATCAAACCATTTCAGGGAAAATGAAAATACTTGGTTACCTTTGGATGGTGTCTACATTGTGCAAATCAAGCATAAGCACTGTGATGGATAATTATAGTGGAAGAGCAATAATTTCAGGAGAATATCTCTAGGATTATGCTGCCTTGAAAAGCATGACAGTACCAAGATGATGTTTCTGAGAGTTCAGGTCTAATCCAGTTTAAGTGGAGCAAACAGCTTGGATAATGGCTTTTGTCTATTCTGCCTTTCCTGTCTAAGCACTTTTAGCCTCCTGGAATAGGTTGTGAAGTTGCTTTTCATTTGGTTCTGGTTTAAGCATAGTCCTAAACAGATCTAGAGTTCTGTACTAATATCATCTGACTGTGTTTGTGGATCCTTCTGGCCAGATGAAAAATGGGAAAGTTAACTTAGTTCTGAAAAATCAAATGACTTAAGAAAGGCACTCAGAAGGGCCATGTTTGTAGTGCAAATTTAAGGTAATATTGAATTCCTCTTAAGACGACATTAAGCTTTGTTTCTGCAGACTGAAAGGTTTTCTATTAACATCACCCTTCCAGTCAGGAGTGCTAAAAACAGTTTGCATAAGGATTTTTAAGTTTATTTTCCTATTGAAATACCTAGAATATGGATATGAAAATCAGCTTTTGTGGAAGTCTTTATTTAAATGATGCATACAGAAGATGCTATTTCCAGATATGACATTGTCAAACATGTATTTTGTAGGTATTGAGAAACAAAAGGATTATTTATACAGGGGGAAAAACCAGCAGAAGAAATGTTTCCAAAGGCAGGCCTCAGAAATAGCCCTTGAAGATTGCATGTTTTGCTGTGAAAGCATCTTCACAAATTCTTGTGTGTAGCAACACAGTGACAACTTTAATCTCTTCAGCAGCTGCTTCTTCAGAACAGCTTTTGGTTCTTCTATTGATCTAATGCTTTTCACCAAAAATGACCTCAAGAGGTGACCTGCTCTGATAAAATATGCTGGCTTGTTTTACATGCTAACAATGCATAGTTAGATGAAAATAAAACTAAGAAAAACTTAAACCTCAAGGTGATCACGAGTCCCAGTAAAACTAAGACTGTCTTGAGCAGGGCAATGTTCATAGTCTTTAAAGAAGGTAAACCTAATCAGTCTTCCTAATTGTTTTTTTCTGCTATGGTCATTTGCAACAAATTGTGTTTGTCTCTCTTGCCAGCTGCATCTTTTCAATTATTACTACTGTTACTTATTCTTGTCAATACATAGCAGCAGTTTTTCTGCCTTTCCCTCTAACAGTATATTTATGTTTCAGGGAGTTGATTCACTTGCTCACTCACCTTTCTGAGGCTCTACATGAAGCACAACTTAAACTCATACTGGTCATCCCTCCTGCAGTTGCAGCAGGGTGAGTATTCCTGTTTAGATTGCAGGCTCCAGATGAGAAATGCTTTCTTGTCTGATAAACAGTAAGTTCAAAGCTTTGTTTAAAGCTGTGCAGTTGAAAAGAATAAGAAATTCTTTGGGTTTTATTGGTAGTCCTTCCTCCATGCACGTTGTGCTGAACAGTCTTGGTAGCTATGTGCATTCATATGTACCTCTTAACTTTTGATGTGATAGAGGAGCAGCAAGGAGAAGTGCTGTGCTGGACCTTGTTCTCCCCCACACTCCAGTTGGGGTGTCATGAGAACAGAGTGGAGGGGCCAAATCCCACTCCCTTGACCTGCTGGCCACATTTCCCTTGGTGCAGCCCACAATGTGGTTGGCTTTCCTGGCTGCAAGTGCACAGCTGGCTGCCAATTGCACGGCAGGCAATGCAAGATTGGGGTTTTTTTTTCCCCCAAGTTTCCCTTTTTTCCTTTAAGCTGTTCAGCAACCTTATGCCTGCATATGAAAAGTCAGTAATGTGATATAAACAGAGAAGCATTATTAGGTACTTCTTCAAATGAGAATCAGTAGACAGCTAAAGAAAAATATGACAATTTCTTATTTTTCTCACCTTGGGCTGTATAGCAGTATGGATAGGCTCACAGCCAATACAGATTATGACAGTGTTGTACAGCCTCCTAATTTCTTGTAGGCTGTCACATCTTTCAGTGTACATTCATTTTCAAAGTGCCAAAAAGGCTAAGAAAATTGAATGCCTGAGCAGTCTGGTAAGTGTTGCTTCTGTGTCTGGACTTTTCTCTGCAATGACCTCAAGTTTTTTTTGAGTTTTACGAGGAGATCCTATAGCATGTGAGGGGAAATAAAGCATTTCTGCCTCCAGCTATCTGTGCAGACTTAAATGCATCTGGCTGAAAAGATTCAGGGATCCTGTAGTAGGTGACTAAAAGGTTGTCTGTGTGCTGAGATCAGTTAGCATCTGCCCTATAGCTGTGGTGTCACCTCTTCTGTAGGTTAGTAAGGTAACCCCATCCACACCAATTCCTGAATATGCGTACTTCCTACCATCTTAAGACTGTAAGCCCAGAACAACATCTACCTAATTTTGTTCTTCCGTAGCTGCCTGAAATCTGATTGCAGTTTATTTTTTGTAAAACTATGTACTTGAGGATATTTATTGTTTTTATATTTTCCTCTGTTGCATGCTATAACTGATTTATATCCTTACGAGAAGTAGCTAGTTTAATGCAAAAATCACTTTGCTTCCTTATGGGCCTGGCCACCAAATTTTGATAGGCAGAGAGAGAGAAACAATTTGTTGAAGACTGTGGCAAAAGAAAACAATAAATTCCATGTAAATTGGTAAAGCAGACAGTTTTGTAAAATAGTAGGTGTGCAGAGCCCTTAACTTAAAGGACTGAAGGCCTAGCTGCATTTTGAGGAGATTCCTTCCTATCCCTCAAGCACCTTTGCTTTTACCTTGGTTCTGGATCATTATTCCTCTAATTCCTTGCAGATTTCTCTGGAAAATTGTGGGCTGGTATGCCTTTGCATCACATGGATTTTCAGCAGTGTTAACAAGTACTTTGAGTTTCTTCTGATTTGGTTAAATCAAAAATAATGAGAAATTATTATGTCTTATCTCCTGTCTGTCTTTTATTCCAATCTTTCAGGCTGCCCTCTTATGTCCTACATTTCATCCCAATCAATAGTAACTTTTTAAAGTAATTTTCTGTTGCTATTAATTTTAGTATATTACAGGTAAAGCAAAGGAGAACATTTTAAAACATTTTTCTAAAATGCGTTATCAGTCGCTGCATCTCACAGATGCTTTTTAAAATGCTAATGCATGCTCTGGTGGAATTTAAGTAATTGCTATAAACAGTGTTCACATTTGAATTGCATTTGTGCTTTTGGTGGTAGGGAGAAAGTGGGGAATAGTACAAACCTCAACATTCCTGTTCATTGTGATACCTGGTGATGTTACCAAGGTCAGCCAAAGGGACCTAAATCTGTTTTGTTTCTGTAAGCCACATGGGGCTCTACAGTCTGGTTTTTTTTAATCCCTAAACAAGAGTTGGAGCTGCTATAAAACCTCTGGATTCTTAAACATGTTTTGCCTGGATCAGAATTTGCATTTTTAAGGTAACTGTCTTTCAGGGCTGGTTCTCTCTTGAACACCACACTGAGGTTTGGATCTTGTGTTGTCACTGCTGCCTCCTGCTGTCCTGAATATTGACACAAATTGTGAGGTCGCAGTTCTGAAACCTTTCTGAACTGGGATTTAGGGATGCCCCATTAGAGCTGGGAAGAGATGCCTATCTAAAGTGCAATTTTCAACCTGAAATAAGTTTTACATGCCTGTCCCTAAATGGCCTGTTGTAGAGGAGTAGTGAAGTATTTCTCAACTGTGAGAAATAACAGCTATAGTTAATATAAGAGAATCTGAGTGTCTCTTTCCTCTAAACCAATTATATCTATCTTTATGCATTGCTAAAGTTTTGGGGATATAGCCATAAAACTTTATTGCCCAGGACAATTCATTAGTCAAATTCTTTTCAATCAATCATCTTACATAAGCCACCTGTGTCTTCCATGTATGTGTTCTTATTGCTTTAAGTAGAAAAAACACTTCAAGTTTTTGAGTAAATGGTTTGTTGCAAATACATTCATAACTTACAGAAACATCTTAAAATATTCACAATGTCAATGCCTACTTTAAAGCTTAGAAATACATTGGATTTAATGATATCAATAATCGGAATCCTGAAACTTTCTTTCTACCTTACTTGACTTTTTGGATAGCAGTTGTACTTGAAAATATTTCGTCTATGGGATGCAAGGCTTGAACTGAAAAGTGCCTCCTACTGTGTATTAAATATCTCATGTCTTGAAATTCACTTTGGGTTTTAGCTCTTACACGTGGTTGAAAGCGTGGTTTAACGTGTCTTACGTTCTTTAGTTTTTGGAATCACTGTAGACTGTTAATCAAAAATACAGCAAAAGTCATGGCAATAAGTACCATCAAGAATCAAATAATATATCAGAGTTCAGCAGCTGGCAATAGACTGATAAAGGAGACATGAGCTGTATGTGGAATATCCTACCCAACTGGGATGCTAGGAGCTGAAACACTGTCCTTTTTGTGTTCTACCCTGATTAAAATTTCAAGAGAGCATAGTCAAATGTAAGCAGTTTATTTAGGAATTTGTAATTTAGACTCTTTTGATATGCATTAAGATCAAAGCGGTCTGTCAGCAAATGCTATCTGAAAGGAGACACTTAAGAGCTAAAAATACTAGTTTGCTGAGGGAAAATCCGTCTGGAAAATGCAGCCCTGCACATGAGATGGAGTGTGGGATGCAGGAAGAAAACATGTTGGGTCATCTGTTTAACTTCTCAAGTTCAACTTTTGCAACGAAAACTAAGTGAGAGTGATCCTCTGCTGAACCTTGCTTTGGTAACTAAAGGTTCCAGTGGCGCCTTTGGATTTTGATTTGCTTGTAAAATGTTCTGGGCTAAAAGAAAACTTCACTCTTTTTGTTTTGTTTTGGTTTTTAATTCACACATTTTATAGCTTTTCGCAACATTAACCAGAGGCAGTTGTGCTGGCATAATCAAGAGTAATCAAGAGTTGGGAATATGTTTGGATGCTGATTAGGAGGCAGGAATCTCTCTAGTGAGTTTTACTGTCACAGAGAATGCACGTAGAGCTTCCATGGTGGAAAACAGAGATTGAAATAGTGTTTTCATCCATTTGATGTCCAGGAATTGCATGATTTTCCTGCAAATGTAAGTGATTTACAAGAGAGGAACAACAGGAGCCAAAGCTATTATTTACAATGTATGTGTGTAATTCTCCCTTTTGATTGGAGCCTTGCAGCTGCAGCTGTCTGAAGAGACATGCAAGGATTGCAGTGGTGTGTAAGTGGTTACTAGAGCAGATGGTTTGCTGAAGACTTCCACCCTGTCTTTCAACAGATTGTCTCAAAAAGTTAGAATTTTACTGCTTTTGACATACATGGACATTGATGCACATATAAACTGTGAGTACCGTTTCTAAAAGGTCAGTGGGTAGCCAGGCATATTCTGTCCATTGCTGATGGTGAGTAACTCCATTGATCCTACTAATCCTGGGCTTGATTAAATTCCTGCCTTAAATATATGCACTTCAGTGTTTTCTTGTGCTGCAGAAATGATACTGGGGAGAGCTGTGTGGATGTTTTCATACTGATTTCACAGGCCTCTTTCCAAATAGTATAGCTGTGCTGGGGTGAACTATCTTTATGCCTGAATATGAACATGCATAACTATGTTAGGGGGAAAAGAGTATGGCAAATGGATCTTGAAATTTGGTTGCACCTGTTCTCATAAGTCATAGGCACTGGGTTGGTTATCGGATCTTGAAATTTGGTTGCACCTGTTCTCATAAGTCATAGGCACTGGGTTGGTTATTTTGTTTCACTGTATTTAAATTCTTTATAATATTAGGGATGCCTTTTCAAAGCAAAAAGTGAGACTGTGTGTAGTAACTCTTTTCTATCTGCAAGTAAATTGAATTTCATCTGACTAGATGAATGTTTTGTCCAGGTTCAGCAACCATTTTATCCATTGTGTTTCCCAATTACTGTAAAGAAAACAATGAGCAAAGAAAATTAAGTTTATTTACATAAGCTATCATCAGAAGGAGCATCAATAATGTTCCTGTTTCTTGCTGTCCTGAGAAAGAACAAAGACAAGAAGTTCCTGGAAGCTGTAGGTACGGTGTTGTCTTCGCAGGGGTTCTCAATCTATCCATGGTTGCATAACCATTGCCTTCCTGGCATTTGTAGTTTATTACAGACTTTAGACATATGATATACATATGTTAAGTATCTGTATACATTCATTAAAAGCTGTTAGTTTTGTTTAGCACAGTGGTAAATAACTCTGTATTTGGGTTGTTAGTGGTCACTTTCCTTGGACTTTTATCGTCCCCTGAAGTATAATCCTTTGGACAAAGTAGAAATAAAAATGGCATTGGTTGTGTCAGTTCATAATATGATACTGTATTCTTTATTGACATTTTGATGGTTAGGATGTGCACCAGGCAGTTTGTCCTGTGTGATGGATATCCTTTTAACACTCCTGTCTTCAGGCTATAAGACAGCAGCTGCTCCTTGAATAACAGATGATTCTTTATCTCTTGATGTTGTACAGAATCCGTAAATGAGAGAAAGTAAACTGCGAAGTAAATGAGTAAACTCAGGTGCTGAGGTGAGAGGCTGCACTGTCAGCATGATCTGTGGTGGAGCACTCTAGCGTGCTGCCCAGGGGGTTTCCTGAACTGAAAAGACCTCAGGGAACTCCACGAGGAGGTGAATAGGTTGAGGAGTATATGGGAGTCTAAGAAAAAAACAGATTCCAGGAATCGCACCCTCCCTTCCCTGGGAGAGGCTTGTTAGGAAAACAGGGCACATGACACAGAGCATTCCCTGTCATCTTTGCACCTGACTGAATGTGTGCCTTAAGGGACGGGGGGAATTGGTGACAAGTTCCTCCCTTTTGCAGCAGTTGCATCTCCTCTGTTTTCCCCACCTTTCCCACTTTGTCACTATTAAGAGTTTTACAATTACAGATGTAGCTATTGCTGCATTTCTGAGAAAAAAAATCAAAAATCTGCTGAAAAGTCTCTAAAACTTTGGAGCTTTGTATGTATCAATCATAATTAAAATGCATGGAAGACAGTGTTAGAAAGAGATTGTTTCAATTGTGTAAGAAGCCTCAGGTAACACAAAGTGGCTTTATACTTTAGCAATTTTAATCAAGTCTAGCATAATATTAACTAGATATGTCAAACCTTGATCCTTGATTTAAGTAATTGTATGCAAAATAGGTGCTGTTCTTAGCTGTGTTTTAATAACGTGCCTGCCAGTACAAAGCAGAGGTCAGTGAGCAGGATGGTTTCATTTAACCTTCTGGGACATGGTGGTTGGGATTAATGCTAAGATTGAAGCACATTGTAAACAAACCACTGGAGCTATCGCTGTCCTCGTGACATTCTCAGGAAATGCCACTATTGGTAAATTGCATACCGTTTAGCTAGAATAATTTGTTATCTCCTGGCTAGTTTCTGATAGCTTATATCAAAGCAGTATTTAAATTAAAACCAAACATGTTTCTCCCTGATAAAAGGCACACTAACCTCACAGCTTCTAGAAAAATTTGTCTGTCTTTATTGACTTCTTGAGAAGCACAGCTGCAGTGCAGCTGCTTTCGTTTTAAAGCTGCAGGAACCCAAAGCACTTTCTCTCTTCAAGTATTTGAACATACCGTATGTTCTTGTCTCATCAAAATACAGCAAGCAATCCCTAGCTTTGGATTTCATATTTGCCTATGTAAGGAAAAAAAAAAATCTACAGCTTCTCTTCCTGTTACTTAAAACTTCTCTAGGTATGTATGGTCAGTATTTACCACCACTAAACTGCCACTTCTTCAAAATTGACATTTTAGCTATTTTAGGAGTTCATTCTTTATTCTTGCTGCAAAAACATCGTGGATGTGAAGTACTGTCTTAAGTATCTTCATCTTTTTCTTTCTAGAGCTGCCATGCAATGAAAATTACCAGAATCTATGCAGTCTTCATTACTACTGTCCAGCAGCAGTCAATACCAGCTTAGCTGTGCTACTCTGCCTCTTGAGAAAGATTGGCAGGAGGGTAGACATCTCATCCCTCCTCTTACTTTGTGCTCTCATGCTCTTTTCTGCCTTTCCTGTAAATATACATACATATTTGTGTATGACTGAGAAATAGGAAGACCACACAATGAATAACTGCTTATTGACCTCACACTTGCTCAGCCTAATGGATGCCACAATTGACCAGTGTTTTGCAAATGTGATAAAGGAAATAGGTGTTTTGGTCTTTTGGAAACTGATTATGATCAGATACTTGTAATTATATTTTTGTTTTCTATCAGTAATCTGTCATGTTTAGAAGTTGCTGCAGATTAATTGCCTTGCCATAACTTTGTGTATACAGAATGATATGTTTGTTGGTTTACTGTTCCAGTGTATATATACACACTGCTTTCCTTAGAAGGATTTCTATCAAGTAGAAATTCTGATGTAGAATATGCAAGTAAACAGCAGGGTAATTTTTATGATAATGTATGGTAAACAAATTCAATGAAATTATAAGCAGCTTCTAACGTGTCTGTTTTGCAGTGAAATAGAAACCGTCACTTATGTTTAACATCATTCTCAGGCAGGACTTTGTGGGACAGAATGTAGAGCCTTCAAATTTTGGTCAGTAAATAATGCCAGGGATCAAGCCAGCAGGAAACATATTGCTTGTTTCAGATGGAATTTCTAATTATCAGATTATATCAAATACCAGTATATTAGAAAACCAACCTTGCAGACTAGTGTTTATTAAGTAGGATTCTGCTTTACCAATACATACACTTAAAATTATGAAACATTAAAATGTTTGAGAGAAACTTGGTCATAATAATCTTATTTTGTTGGAATCACTAATACTGTTGCTGAATTTTTCTGAGCTTTCCACATATCTAATCTTTCTTACTTTTCCTTCCAATTTGACAAATGAGGTCACAGAAAAGCAAGCAATTCTAAAAATGATAAGTGGTTATTTATTATAGAGTTAGTAAGTATATACCAAATATGCTCTGCATGCTTACTGTTGCTGATAAGGAAATTTGATGCTGGAAGACAATCTCTTTGGACAATCAATATACAGAAAATGGGACTTGGGAGGGAAAATCTGAAAGCTAGCTATGCACAGTTTCGTATTTGTTTTGCCCAGCTGGTAATAACACTTTGCCCTCTGTTGTTCCTGTAGTTGTCAATCTTCCTGTGAGTATCCTAAAAAAAAAAAGCGACTGTCAGGAACATGGAGAGTAATTTGTAATTGGGTCCTGTGCATAAAATTCAGCACTCAAGAAAGCATAGAAATGACTCTTAAGAAGGCTGTTTGAGCTAACTGACTGGCATAATCATTTTTATTGCATGTTAGAGAACCTGTATAATATGTTTGATTTGGATCACAAGATACAGCTTGAGATATGAGTTTATACTGAGGGGAACAGAAAACTCAGTAGGAAATTATTACTGACTACTTCTGAGTAACAGTTACTGGAGAAAGTTTAATAATGTCTTCAGATTATGGTAATACTATTAATTCATACTCAGAGTCATGCTACTGGGCTCATGTTTTTTCCCTCTGTAAAGGCTCAAAGTGTAGGTCTGTCAGTCACATCTCTTTTTGAAGTAAATTGTTAGCTACAGTAAATCTGGATGCTTGTTAATGTCTCTAAACTACATCTGTTTCCCTCGCTGATGACTTCCCTGGTTTTGCTGCTGTTTGTTGGGCTGCCAGCTCAGTACAGCATGGCTCTGCCTGCAGCCGTGAGAGGTTCCATGCATTTTGCATAGATTCAGACAGGACTCAAGGAGAACAAATCTATTCTTAGAACTGGCTCTTTTAAAGACTATACCTTATGATATAAAATCAACTTTAATGAAGATCTGAATCTACTGACATATTCTGAAGCAAGTGCATGCATCTGGTTTTGAATTCCCACTAGGGAGAATCATTAAAATAATGTGTAGGTCAGCTAACAACAGTCAAAGAGAAGAAAGAGTGGAATGTATTCCTCCATATATCTGTCATTTGTAGCTCTACCAATTCTGAGCCAGCTGGTGTAGAGCAATTACTACATAAGTTTCTGTATTAAGTTGGAAAACTTTCCAAAAAACAAAGAGAAGAAAAATGGTGAGCATTTTTTGCAAGGAGGAATTAAGGCTACATTTGGTGTGTTAGAGTTTTTAAATTAGGCTCATATGCTCCAGAGTACAAGCTTGTTTTGCGTGATGTTCTGCTATTGGAGCATGGCTTGCCTGGGCATTAAGCCCTGGCATGAAAGGCACTAGAATAGTTTGGAAATTAGGAGAAGCAAATGGTGACACAGTGGATGTTCATTTGTGCATAGTCCTTCTTAAATGGCTCCCATGAAGAGGCTGAAGCAACATAACAGAACCAGCATTAAAGGAGAAGAGTTGACCTTCCCAAAAATGGAACTGGTCAATACAACAAGTATCAAAATGAATTTTTTCTTCTTTGGTAGTCATATTGTCTGGTTCTGTCATGCACACAAGAAATGCGTATTTCTTATATTGACTTAAGAGTTTCAGATACACTGTATATATCAAGTAACTTAAGAATTTGTAAGTGACTGGTCTGCCAACACGCCTCAGCTCTGAGGACAGCAGTTTTCAGGCTGATTTGTCCCTAGCCGTCTGCTGAGATTTCATGCTTTCTTTTCAGGACATATATAGGTTGGCATGTTTCCCCTTCTTGACTTCTGTTACTGGTTTAAACCAGATGGGCCACAGGTAATTAGTTTGGCTTCATGAAAACTGTGTAGGCTACTCCATGGCAAGAACAGATCCCGTGCTCCTCCCTGTTTGGAAAACAAGGACTGCAAAGGCAACAGCTGGGATGGGATATGTGTATTAAAGAAGAGTGCCAGCCCTTAACGTTCTGCAAAAAATTCATTAGGTACAGAGATACCATTCTGCTTCCTGATAAAAAATATAGCAAGTTTTCACTTGTCAGTCTGTTATAATTCACAGCCCCCTAGCGATATGAAGCACTCTGAGTGTATGAAGGAACCACTCCCAGGGCTTTTGTGTTGTGAATCTGTAGCTCTCAGTTACGGTTTTCTTGCTCGTCGAGCTGTCTAGGTTTTGTTGGTTTTAAAACACCTATCTTAATCTTTCCTATCTGAGAATTTGGTAAAGAGATTTTTTCCATTGAGAAAATTTGAACACAGTTAGTAATGTGGTTTGTGTTTTTCAGTAGAGGTGTTTGTTTATTTTAAATTGTGATCTTTTCTGTGGACAATGGACAGATAGCCTTTATGCTCTGAAGGCATCTGAGTGTCACCATTCCCATCATGAAATAAATGCACCAGACAAAGACAGTGCACAAGTGGGGTTGCAGGTTTTTTTTTCCCAAATTTAAGCTACTATTCAGAATAGCATCCTATTGGAAGGTGCAAATTAAAAAAAAAGTCAAAATACCCTATGACTACTTTACTTTTGCTAGAAGTTTATCTAACAAGCTCTTAAAATCTACAAATTAATGGATGTCAGAACTGTGCTCCCAGACTACCTACAGCTTTAGAAGGTTCTCCCTAATGTCCAGCCCAGGTTTGCTAAAGCAATTATCTTGGAATATTCAGACTGTTCCAACTCATTACAAATGAACTACTAAACCATTGTGTTTACATTAAAATTCTCCTTTTTCATTTGCTCATTCTTTTATAATTTGTATCTCTTGGGATGATGTTTCTCTGACGTATTAACAATAAGGTATCCTTTCATGTTATGTAAGCAAAATGGGATTTAGAGATGTTAAGAAGATGGGCTTTAGTTGGGAGGGGAAGGAACCTCTTGCTTTTGTCTCTGCCTTCATCAGTTCCAACACTTTAAAGTGTGAAATTGGGAGTGTTCTCTGAGTACAACCAGATGAAAAACCATGACTGGAAGAGTGTATGTGAGCAGAGGTGATTGCACTGGTTTTATGGAATTGCCTTTTAGTTTGAGTTTTAATTCTAAGAGGAATAAAACTTTTGTACAGAGATTGTTAAATAAATAAAAAAGCGGGGAGGAGAAATTTATACTAACTTGGCATTTGTTTTATTTGTTTCTCCTGAAATGGACTGACCTTAACACTGTGGTTCAATGGACATTTTTGGTTTTGAAATGTACAGTCCCTGATTTGTGATATTGATCTGAGTTTGTAGGCCACAAGATCAGATACTGTGTTTGGATCATGCTTCACCTCTTGCAACATTTTGTCCTTAGAAAGGAATTAGAGAAAAAGAAATCTGTGTTTCGAAGGCTGGTGAAGATATTTGAATTTACAGTAAGCATGTGCATTTTCTGAAATGCCTGAGTAACATGCAGCTGTGCAAAAGCCTTGATCTGTTGTCTGTGAGGATGTGCTCACTGAGGGAGACAGGTCAGAGATGGAGAACACGCTGTGCTTTTTACAATCTCCATCCAACTGCATGGAATTCATCCCCCAGTATGTAGTAAATCTGGTTTTGTCTACCTGAGGATCTCTCTTTCATTGGTTAAACATTCAGTATGGTCATGTTCTTTTGACAGCAGGGATTAGATCTGTAATTATTGTTCATGGCTTCGAACAGCAGTATTGTTTCAAGGTCCTGTTGTTGACTTGGCTGCTTCATACAATGCTGTTGTAGGCAGACCTTAATTCTGTTTTTAGCCTGATTTCTGAGGTAACAAGGTATCTGTAAGCTTTCTCTTACATTTTTCATCTCTCCACTAAAGCTTCTTTGGCATTTGACCAGTTTCAAGCTACATTGGCACAGGCATAGAATTTTAATAGTCAGGTCCCTGTTACTCCATGAAAATATGCAGCTGGACAGATTAAGATAACATCTTTTTTTTTTCCCCTGAGACTCAGATGCAAGAGGGCATTGTAGATGAAACATCTATAGGACACCAGAAAATCTAGTTGCAAAACATCCATGGAAACCAGGATCCACGTAGAATTGTTTTCTAAGTACTGATAGAGGAAAATTACTTCAGTGAACTGTCATCCTGAGAGTTTTGAAAAACCTAAAATGAGAAAGAGTAGTTATGAAACTGTCAAGAGGATTTTTTCTGAAAAGGAAATGGTTTCAGATTGAACTTGTTTACACATTTGACTATTTCATTATCAATGCCTGTAATTGTGTGATGAGCTCTTGTAGCTCTTTCTTCCATTTTCTAACGAACAGACTTCATGCAGGAAGAAACAGTGAATTTTTATTCAGCAGTTGTGCATGAGCTGAATTTAGTAGTCTATGTTCATAAAATGCAGTAGCATTATACTGTAATGCTCCTATCTGCAATGAGCTATGAAAACCAATAATATCTTGTGGTGAGGAAAGATCTGCAAACAGTTGCTTTATAGAAAATTATACATGACAAGAAAATTAAGTCATTACTGAGAGGCTGACTTCTGAAATAGAATCATAGTGGAAACAGAAAATCAATCGGTTTTCCATTATGAAGGCTGTTCAAAGATGTGAGGATACAGGAAACTTCTCTTTTGTAAAGGAGGGTGAAGGTGAGGTAACCCAACAAGAATGCAGTTCGAACTTGCAGGGAAGAGCAGTCAGTTAAAAGACCTTTTTCCTCCCTGCTTCATTTTGAGAGTAATTGTAGTGAGACAAGAAGTAATTGAGAATGTAGATTCATTTGAAAGGAAATGAAAGCAGCTTGCATTGTTGAAGTATTTTTTCCATCCTTTCAATATGAAAGACTACAAACTCAAAACCTTACAGAAATACTTACCAGTAAAGCATTAATGGGAATTTTGATACATATGTATCAAAAAATATATATGTATATGTATTATATGTATGTAATTTGAAAGATTTGGGTAATAAACCTTCTAGGCTGTGAAACAAGCCTCCCTGCAGTTATTTTAGACATGAAAAGATAGAATAGTGTACAGAGACTGTGGAATTCTAAGCTGTGTGTATGGAAATACCAAGGAAAACAGGTGGTTTCTTCCAAGTCTGTGATGTTGTCCCAATAATAGGGTTTTTTTTATCTGCATGTGGCAGTGTGCCATTGGGAAATGTTGACAAATTCTCAGGAATATGTGCAAATAAGACTTATGCTCTCAGGGGAATCGTTGTTCTGTGAGTTCTGCCAGGTTGCCACTGCTCTCTTACTTGAAGAGGAGAACTTGTAAAGATTATGTTGTATTCCTTAGGCTTTTTACAGGAAGGATTTCCGTGGTTGTTGTGTAAGGCAGCTTCTTCACTGTTTCTTAAAAGGAAAATATGTTACAGAATAAAAAAATGTCCACTTTAGGTAAAAAAGGAATGAACTGGAAAGTAAAACTCCCATTTTCTCTCTGCAGTGTTTTTCTTCTTCCACCCCGTTTCTGCACACCCAGTAGTCCCATGCCCATTTTTCTATCCTTGGTGTTAATCGTTCTCCTCTACTGATAATTTCTACTTGCTTTTGTAGAAAGCCACCTCTGAATTCCTGATGTATGGTGCCTTATCCCTTAAATGTTAAACAGGAGTGACAGACACTTTTTATATTAATTCCAGATATGTATTTTTACAGGGCTAAGTCCATATTTCTTACACATTTTAATAAATACTTAAAAATACCATAAAGAATAGATACTGTATCCTTTAGAAAGTCTTGTTGGTCCAAGGAATTTAAGTGAATATTTACATTTGGCTACAATCCTACAGATTTTTCTAGAAAAGAGAAAATTGAAAAATATGGGATAAATATCATTCCATATTAGCAGTTGTTTCAAACCAGAAATAAGAAAAAATAAAGCTTCATTTCTTTGAGGGACTATTTTCCTTCTCAACAGTAAGTAACACTCATTCACCACAAAGTGTTAGTTTAAAATATTAATTACATAAGATAGAGGATACAATTTGATTTTCTGTTTACTGTGGAATTTTATATCATC
This sequence comes from Aleadryas rufinucha, assembly GCA_013397815.1. Taxonomy (NCBI): domain Eukaryota; kingdom Metazoa; phylum Chordata; class Aves; order Passeriformes; genus Aleadryas; species Aleadryas rufinucha. Next base: position 254,826 of record VZTH01008983.1, on the reverse strand, counting down.
CTTATTACCAGTGTCTGAGCATTTTCAAGTCCTTTTTAAGTGACAGAACTGATACCTGTCACAATTTTGATGTCTCTTCTTATTGAGATTTTTTTATGCACTTCATACTTTGCATTGGTGTAGTCTTGCTTAGGTACTTTCCCTGCCTGAAATGTGCTTGCCAGGCAAATAAACCACATACCCTGTACTGAAAGTATTCCATGAAGTGTAAGATGAATTTTTGGATCCTGAATTGTCAATCAGAAAAGTAGGTTGAGTGATGACTCAAGTCTGAACACTTACTAGCTTTGCATCTGCTTTTCACCAGAGTGTTTTTCAATGCCAGAGAAGCTCTTTCATGGAAACAGGGAAAGCATATTGGGTAAAGAAGACATAAAAATACAATATAATGCCTGGTTGCATAGGTTGAGACATAATATTGCACTGCGACATTGAAGCTGCCCTGAAAGGAGCTAAAAACCCCAGTGCTTTCTCAATAATAGTGCAAACCAAACCTGTAACTATGAGATGTTGCCTGAGCAAGTTTAAGGCCTATTTAGTTTAGTAATTAAATTAATTAATTTAAGACCTATTTAATTTAGTAAAAAACCCTCAAATATCTCAGACAAAAAAAAAAAAAAAAGAGGTTCTTGTTAATAGTGTAAGGCAATGGTTTTCAGCAATCCCAGAAAAATCAGTCTTATCCTTTTCTCTTCCCTTTCTTCCCAATGTCTGTTTCATTGGGGGATGCACTGAGGAGCAGGCGTGTTTGTAGATTCAATTTATGTAGTTCCGTTTTTCAGTTGATTACACTTCACATTCATGTATTTTGTTCAATCCAAGTTACTGAAGAGGAATAGTTGATACTAGCAGGAATGCCTGGGAATTGTAACTCTTTGAGGATATCCATGAGCTGAAACTGGTTCCATCCTGGTGCCCTGCGTTCCAGTCGGGTCAAGGCGGCATCACCAGGCCCATTGCTCCTGTGGCCTCCCCAGTCCCTCTGCACTGTGGAACGGTGCTGCCCCAGGGAGCGAGTCCTGCCATGGGACAATCCCGGGGAGCTGGAGCTCCAGGCCTGGGGCTGAGGGCTCTGGCTGTGCCGCCTGGGGCATCCTTTCTCCATCCCATCTTCATTCCTTTGCCACTCCTCCTGCATCATCATCATTCTCCCAGCTCTGGGAAGGTTTCAGGATTTCGTGAGAAGAGTTTGGGTCTGGTTTTGCAAAGGGGCTGAGAGGAGCCCTGGCTTGCTCGAGACCAGTGGAAGTTTGAAGAGTAGATTTGCAGAGCAAACTCAATTGTTACTCTCACCTCTCCTTCTCCAATGTCTCTTAATCTTCTTCATAAAGTTTTAAAATGAAACAAGCCACGCTAAAAAAATAATCCCAAGTGAGAGTGGAGTCTGTCCCAATTTAGCAGACTGGTTAAGTTATGCCAAATACTCTCCGAAGACAGTGGGACTTCAGCTGAGTGTTTTTGCAAACTAGGGTAACTGTAAATACAGACTCTTTTTTGGGTTACTATGGAGGTTTAGGTTGGAACCTTAGGAGAAGGTTCTTCACCCAGAAGGGTGGTTGGGAGCAGACTCCCCAGAGAAGTGGTCACAGCACCAAGCCTGTTGGAGTTCAAGACATGTTTGGACAACACTCTCAGGTATATGGGGAGATTGTTGGGGCTGTCCTGTGCAGGGCCAGGAGTTGGACTTGATGATCCTTGTGGGTCCCTTCCAACTTAGCATATTTGATGATTTTATGATTCTATATATATTGTAAAGAGCTGATAAATGATGATGAAGCTTCTGCCACTTCACTGACTATTTTGGAAACGGTATTCAAAGTTTAGAAGAATGACAAGCTTTTGACTTCGACTTGGAAAGTATTGCTTTCATGGACTTTGCATATTTTGTGCCAAGTCTCCTGACTTTCTGTGCTGGGTTTCTCAACAAAGTAGTCAGTAGAACATACCTGCCCTTGAGTTAAGTTTACATAAATATCAGAATGATTGGAAAACCTCAAAATGGAAGTAAAATAGCTGTTGAAAATAATATTTAGGTTTTATCCTTGAGTGCCAGTTTTCTTGACTCAGAACAGTTCTAAAGACATGAATCAAATAGTCCTGGTTTTGTTCCAGTGGACATTTTCCCAAAGTGCTTGACTAGAGCAGAGTTGACTGGTGGTACTCATTGAACTGGTGAGTGGTGCTTGTTTTTTTGAAGAGTGCTGCTGTTTTAACACTATACATTAATGGACAAAGTATATTCATTGCTGCTGGGTTTGTTCCAAGTTGGAAATTTATGCCCTTGCTACTCAGATGGCATTCCTTTGTAATGGAAGTAGTTGAGTTACAAAATTGCTTTGGAGAAAATTATGACAACATCCGTTTTAACCTGTGGGTTTCTTTTTAAGTTACACATGCAAATTTCATTAAAGCACTACCTGGCTTAATCTATAAAGCAATCCCACTTGCCCTAATATCTAATACACATTATAATTACTTTTTATGGTTTTCCCTTCAGGAGTAATCACAATCAATTTACTGAAAATGTGTTTTGCTGGAGTTTGCATCGGGAAATTGCTTTGCCTACAGATATCCAAGTTGCCATGACATTGTTTCAAAGATGCATTTATTATTTTAATTCTTGTAGAACAACTGTAGTTTGCAATTGCAGTACATGACAAGCAGATAACTATAAAAAACCTGAGTTCCACCAGTAGGTTCCAGAAGTGAGGATTTATTTTAATTTGTTACAACCCTTGAAGGAAAGGAATGGGATTTCTCCTTCCTATGACCAGTATATCACTGGTTCTGAAAATGTGAGACTTCCACAGCACCACTATGCTTCATACAGATTACTGACTTGCACATCTCACTCATGCTTTGCTCTCTTATAACATGACAGGCATGTTATGTGATTTAATCTGCCCCACTTTGTAACCTGCATTTTGTTCACCTCTTTCCTTATGCAGTGGAACGGCAAAGTGTCCTTGTGAACTGATAAATGAACACTGTTATGCTCTGGTGATCCACACAGCACATATTGTTGGATGTAGAATTTGCACACTGATCCAAAAGGGATGAAGGTCAAAATATGTGATTTTTCTATTTATTACTTGCATCTGTCACTGAGCATCTTTTTTGGTTTTTACATTCAAGATGGAACATGAGTGGTTTTAAAAGCATACCTTGCCTAGGTTGGCTTCTAATTTGTAGATAAAGTAGCAGTTTCTGATACTATTTTGAAGGTCTGGATTCTCCAGTCTTTCTCTTCTGCTCTCTAGAGGAATTTTGTACAATCCTGTAAGTCTGCCTCTTAAATGGCAGAGATGCACCACTGAGTTTGTAGCTGTTAAATTACATTTTTTCCCCTTTTCTCTTCTTTTGCAATGTCCCCTTGTGAACACCGCTGTCACAGATTATTTGGGACAATATCCTACTTCTCTACCTGTTTGTCTCATGTTAACATGCTTCAGAGCCCTCTGGCTGAGGACAGGGTTCTTCTGGCCGTAGCTTCTCCATTTTAGTCCAGTCCCATCTTTGCAATGTAATTAAGGTTGCCTTATGTTGCCTCTGTGCTATTTGTGCTGCTATTTTGAAATTAAAAATTCTCTTTGAAACAGATTCAATGTTTTCAGGCAACTTGTGTGAATTAATTGTTTCCATCTTGAATGATTGAGGGAAGTCAATAGCCTCTGTGAGTCCAAAAGAGACAAAATATGCACCCCCTCACCCCTGAAGATAAGGTAGATATTAATCCAGTTCTATATTTTGTAAATCAAGAGTAAGCAAAAAAAAGGGAAAGTAAGAATGGTGTTCTGTATTTCATACAAGATATGCTGAAGGCATAACTAGACTGTTGTCTAGAGAAGGTCATAGAATAGATTTCTTCTTTCCTCTCCCCTGCCTAAAGAAAGAAATGGATCTGGTTTTGTCTAAAGAAAACAAGTTTTCTTTCTTTAGTCTTTCATAAGTACAGTATAAACTGAAATTGTTCTTTTTGAGGTTAAAAAAAAATTACCTTTGGTTTATATTTTTCTATGAACAGCTGCACCCATCCATTTATTTAAGCATGCCTCAGAGAACTTAGTTTTGTAAGTGTCAAAACCAGTTCAACAGCCCAAGCAATTAAAGGTTTTGCAACAACTTTTAGAGTTCAATTGATTGCTACCTAAGGTAATTTGATTAGTCCATAGCCCTTATAATAACTATTGTAGCCATGCTGGAAATGCTTATTCGGTAAGTATGCTGTGGAAGTATGATTCTTCCCACTGGCAACCTACATGGCATTGAATTTTTTTTTCTTAGATGTTTATTACAAAAATGGCACTGAAATATATATATATATTTTTTTGCCACCTCAGAATGAAAGATTTTTCCTATGTGATCAAATGGTATGAAACCCAAAGGAGAGAATAAGCCTGGTTATTGTAGTAATTTATCTCTTCCTGTTTCTGTTTCGCTTTGTTTTGAAAGGACGAACCAGCCGGGGATGTTCACAAAGAAAGAATTTGATCAGTTGGCCTCAGCAATAGACGGCTTCAGTCTCATGACATACGACTATTCAGCACCACATCGGTAAGACTCCATCTGACATCACAAAGGTCATTGAAGGAGCTGATTCGTACTTGAGTCTGTTAAATCTACAATATGAGTTCATTTTTTTCTAGTAAAGTGGATAGTGTACTGTAAATGTATCAGATACTAAAGTTCTGGATTAGTAAATAAAATAGATGATTTTTCAACAAGCTGATAACTCGATGTATTTTTAACAGCAATGTGTATCTGGGGTTTGGATAACATGAACGATTTTCTAAGGCATCCTTTTGAAAGGATAACCTGACACTTACTCTTTTCCAGGCCAGGTTCTTTTGTTTTGAGTTATTTAGCACAGTTCTGCAGGATAGGTACGCTAATAATCTACTAATAAGAACATTGTTGAATGAATTAGCTTTAAACAATTGATACTTCATTTGCTTTTAAATATGAGCACATTTCCCAGCAACACTGCTCTGCTGTATTAGCATGTTGAGTTTTAATGGCACAGGTATCATGAAGGCTTTGAGGCAGATAATTAGTAGGGAGTAGCAGATGTTGATATTTGTAAGACTAGGATATACTTCTCCTGTTGTCATGCTAGTGAATGCCTTTTGTCATGTTAGTATTTGAGGGGAAGCCTGCTCTCCTCTCCAGTGAGGTAGGAATGGAGTGAGTGCAATATCCTGATGTTACATACATGACAATTCAATTACTCTGTGTATTAATGCTATACTCTTTTTCTTCATGTAGCTTTCTGTTAGGTAATTTTTAGGTTTTTTCCCATAAATAAGTGTCACACAATCTGAAACTTGTCTTGCTTAGCAGTCACTAATTTTATAGCTCCTTCTCTAAGTAAATGGTGGATTTTGTCCCAGTATACTTTGCTGGTTTGCAGTAAAAACTTTGAGGATGGTATTGGAAAGCAACTGAAGTCATACAGAGTTTTGAATTATAGGGTAGGCATTGTGCAAGGCCCAGTGAAAACGTACTAGGGGGAAACTTTGTCTTACCCCTAGGAAGGAATTTTATGTCCCTTCACCTTAGAACTGAATCAAAAAGACAAGAGTGGGGCAAGCATGTTTTGTGTGTCAGCACTTCAAGCTCCTGAAGAATGTGCATTTAACCTTGATAGAATTGTAGATTCATCTTCACTGATTTTTCTGTGCCGTAATTTGCTCTTTACAATTACACTGGTCAAAAGGAGAAGGCTGAGTATGAACATGTGCTTTTTCTGACAGCCTGTTTGATTTTTGCTACCTTGACAGACCTGGTCCAAATTCCCCTCTTCCTTGGGTACGAGCTTGTGTTGAAGTACTGGATCCTGATTCAAAATGGAGGAATAAAATACTTTTAGGACTGAATTTCTATGGCATGGACTATTCTGCTTTCGGAGCCTCTGGAGAGCCAATCCTTGGTAGCAGGTATGACTTCTCTGGATAATAAGTACTTCTATATGGTATATTCTCACAAAAATTAGACATTCACAAGTATTCTTGTTTAGAAATACAGGTGTGCTAGCAACACAGAAATGGCAAAAGTGATAAATTTGCACATGAAATAGTAGCGCTCACCAGTTAGAGTAAGACCTGTAACTTCTCTTCCCTGTGCAGAAATGCAGATAGATGGCACAGTTATCCTGTCAGAACTCTCATGCAAAAATGGTTTGTGTAGTTTTCCCTCTTTCCTCTATCCATGTTTGTACATGCAGGTTGCCATCTTTGTGTTAAAATGTTCTGCAGTATTCTCTTATGGTCTGTATCATTTGGGGGGTTCCTGCAGTTGCCCTAATGATTCTTTCTCTCAGCTCCTGAAGTAGTTACCTGTTACTTTGAAATTTGATACTGGTTTCCAACAGCAATATGCCACCAAATTTCTTTTTGGTAGAAAAAGCTGCAATAAGCTCACCTGGAGACAAAAATCTATAACAAGATAAAAGGAAATATTCCAAAGCCAGCTTGAAATTTTATGTTGATTCTCAGCAGAAAATGGTTGGTTTTAGTTTTAGGTAATAACCACCAATACTAACAGTGAGCTTTGCAGAAATACAGTCAGGGTATGGAACATCAGGCCATAAGAAAAACAAGAAAAACCCTGTGAATTTGACAGGGAAATCAGGTATGTTCAGAAATTTGTTATTAAATTATAAAATAGAATGAAGCCAAGTAGAAACAAACCTAAAGCACACAAGGTGAGTGTTCTCGCTTTCACAGGTTACTAAGTTCATTAGCCCATGATATTTGAATGTAATAATAAATTGCTTTTTAGACATTGAAATACTATCTGAGGTGGACTGTGTAAGGTAAGCCTGAATTTTTTTATGTCCATGCCTACAGTTACACAAACATTCTGTTATCATTGCACCTTCTTCTGCTCTCTTCCTGCTTTTCCTTTGCTCATTGCAGAGGTATGATACTGTAGATGCAGTTTTCTTCCAGTGCTGATTTGTCTTTGAATCTGACTGAATAACAGAAAAGGGGAAAATGAAGCCATTGTTTACAGTGAAAGGTATTTAACAAGTAGTTCAGAATGACTTCTGTAAAGTTAGTTGTGGTGGTTAGGCAAGAAGAACACTCAGTAGTCAAAGTATCATTGATTTACAGAGCTAATTATACAAGCTCACAAAAATTATGTAGCTTCGCTGTTATATTTACAGATCCTTTTGCAAGTAGAGTGTAGCACTGTCTAGCAGAATAAAAGGTTCTTGCTTTTTTCTGAACTGCAACTGATGCCTTTTCTTGGTGTTAAAATCAAGAGCCAAACACGGTTAGAAGGGAAAAAAGGTATTTTACCTTGGTATTTATTTTAAGGATCCTTGGTGCACCCCGTCCAGGTGGAACATTTGAAAATGCACCCCCAATAGTGCGGGTATAACATTACAGGCTTGTAATAAATACGTACGCCCAATTTAGATATAAAATATAAAATTTATTATATGTCCAAAAGATTCGGACACGCAATGCCACGATCGAATAAAAAGGACAGTACCAAGCCCGGGGTTGGNATTAGAAGTATGTGGGCTAAAAGGCCCTTAAGAATACATAAAAGTTATATAAAAGAGTGTATAAAGGGATATATATATAAAAGCAAAAAAAGTATCATGGCATCACAACTTTTGAAACTGAGTTTCCACTTCAAAAAACACTGTGCACTAGAATGGCATGTACTTTACTTTTCATTGATTCTTCTGGACTAATTGTAGTTTAGTAATGTAATTCATGTCGCTTTTTAATTGACGTCAAAAATATCCTTGCCAAGAGTTGTGTATGATTACTGTAACTTTTATTGAAAGTGGTTATATTTACCTGTATGTAGGACACTGGTGTACAGTATGGTTCTGATAGCATATTCTTCATTGACAGACCATGAGTTTTCGTTTTCCAGATATTTACCAGAAGCAAGATTCTGGACAAAGTCTTTAAGAGACTTTGAATTTATCCATAAAACACATCAATTTTCCTTTTGCTGTGTACCCGTTGGTAAATGGTTATGTTTCTTTTTCCAGAAATACAGCTCTGAGCATCCACAGTTGTGTATGTCATGTAGTAATGTAAAAGTAAAATAAATTCAAGGTAAAATAGCTGCAAAGTAGGCCAAACTTCTGCCATAAAGAAAACAGAAAAAAAAAAGGGGGATTTAGTGTAAAATAAGCTTTCTGCCACTTAAGTGGTATCAGGCTGTTTGCAGGGAAGTCCTTTGACTTGCAAAAAGTGCTGAAGGATTGATTCATGGCTCTTTTAAGGCAGTGTCCATATGTTGTAGTGATAGTGAAGTTGAGCTAAAGTACTGGTATTAAAATTAATTCAAAGTCTCTTCCGTTAAGTGCAGTCTGGTGTGTGTCAACTTCTTTGTTGTAGATTTCTGCTCAAGTTTTTGCATATGAAATTTATTGCAAGTACATGTCTCCAGCCTGTCAGTGCTCCTTGGCGCACAGTAAGGTGCACAGTGTCTTGTTGAAGCATATTCATTGTAATCTGGTCCTCTTTAAGAAGAGAGATGGAGAATTGCAGGATTCGGTGGCAAACTGTCTATTCTCAAGTTGTTTGATGTCAGTGTGTTATGCACTTTAATTGGTTATTAGTAAAGTGTATGCATAGAATTGCATGCAGAATGCCGAAATCTATGCTGGTCTCATGTTCATGTTTTTCTTCAGGATAGGAATTATATGATGGAAAGAGATGCTGAACATAGGTACATTTCATTCACTCAATTTTTTTCAGTCCAGAAATTCATAAAAAAACTTACAATAGAACTCCTGTTTGCATAAAATATTATTTGGCAGTGGTTTTTTATTGCAGAATGTAATCTAAAGGTAGAAGTACTTGCAAAGATATACAACCTTTCCATGTAATATCCTGTTTCCTTCATACACACCATAAGAAGCAATAGATATATATGTATATGCTTGCATGTATATATATCTATATAGATATATCTCAGGATTAAATGAAATGAAAACAATTTTTCTCTTACAGCACCACAGTGTAGTTTGTCCTTGGGTGTTGTTACAATAGGAACTACAATTTATATTTACAGCAACAATTTGTTTCTTAAATCTCAGTCACAACTATTACTTATTTATACAATGAGTCAATCACAGAGATTATAGCATTTTCTGATGCTTTAATCGACCAAGTACTGTTTGGTTAGCTGCAGGGAAGCTGCATTCCTGTGTATATTTCACTGTGCCATAATTTCTATGGAAATAAAGGTGTTCTGTTTGTGATTCCCCAAATCACCTGTAGTGCTTCTGGCAATGTTTTCTGCCCTCTGGCTGTCAAGAATCAAGTGTCTTAATTGTTAAGATGCAGCCATTCTAACTTTCCACTGTATTAAAATTGTGTCAGAACATAACCATCTGGTTCTGTTCTAGTGATCACCTTGTTCCAGCATGTCCTGTATTGATACCATGACCTGACAGTATTTCCTCTTCACCTTGCAAGTGTATGTCTTGGGTAAATAATTCTTCAGTATACCCCAAAGCTTAAGAAATTGGCTAGTCATTCTGAGAGATCTCTACCTTTGAGTCCTTTTTGAGACCTGCAGTAGGTCAGCAAGCCTCTCAATCTCGTGAACTTCTTACCTCCAGTGTACTTTTTCTGCCTTTAGCTCTCTGTTCTATGGAATCTCTCTTCATCATTGGGACATTACATTTCAGTTGCAGTTTTGTTTTGCCTTCTCATGGGAGGTTACACAGCAGTGTAGTGGTGGTTTTCATTCCATGCCATCTAAAATCGATATCCATTATGACCTGGGCCAAAAGGGAACTGATAAACTTCATTGCTAGCTGTGAATTAAAAGCAGTGTAAATCAAAGGCTGTCACGTGGCAATGGTGTCACTTATGTTTAATAAATCAAAATTCTTTATTGAGCACCTCCCTGCTAGGTTTCATGTGATAATGTCATTTTGTCTTTTTTTTTTAAATAGTGTTGAAAGAGGAAAGATACATCTCTGATGTTCCACCTGGCTCTGTGTAACTTCTGAATATATTCTGCATTCAAGCTGCTTTTGTTCCAAATGTAGCCATTGAAAATAGATATGTGAATAACTCCTTTATTTTGAAACAGTGCTCTGTGTGCTTACCTTTCATTTAAAGTAATCTGAATAAGGACTTTTATGTTAATTTTAAACATTTAAGAAGATTGGCATAATAAATTACCAGCTGAAGCAAGGGAGAAACTAATTTTACAATGCATTGTGCTGTTCAGAGATAGAAAATAAGATGACTTGCAAGCTATGTGGGGATGTAGAGTTCTACTGCGAATTTCACTGGCTGCCTGCCATTCTGTAAATAGCAGATCATAAAATGTGGTACTTAGAAACAGTTAGAGGTGAACTTTTTCTCTGAATTATCATGACAGTGTCTTTATAAGCAGCAGTTTAAGATTTGGGCCAGCTGTGACTCATGATTTTTTCTCATAGAAGTTAGGAAAAAGCTTGTGCCAGGAGCTCTTTTACTCTTGAAGCTGCAAAGCTTTTATGACATTTCTCTTCATGCTGTAATTCTCTCAGGATTTCTATTACTTCCCTGTATGCCAGGATTCCGTGTCCTGATTTAATCACTTTTGTTCATAGTTCATGGAATTTTGGGGAGATACCAATATTTCAAATAAACCAATGTACCCATTATCTTTGTAGGACTGAACAGCTTGACTTGTTGTCCACCTCTCCTCTTTACTGAAGAAACTGCTAAGCTATTTCTTCTTAAATTGTACTGCTGGGTCAGATGGTAAAATCATGGCAGTGATAAGAGGAAGTTACAATTGGGCCTGGAATCAGAAATTATTTCTATATTACAGATGTCTAAATATTTCAGGAGTGTTTCAAAAGTTTTATTCTATTAAATTCCCTCTGGAATATTCTGGTATGGGTCTCTTCCATGGTATATCTGTCCCTCCCTCCCTTTAGGAATGGAGAGAGAGTTTGAGCTGTTAGCTGAAAGTGTAAGATTAGTTAATTCATATAAGGTAGGTAGAACATCTTACAAAGTAAAATTATGGGTCATATTTCAGCTTATCCAGATTTACTTTATGATGATAAATTAAAAAAAAAAGCTGTTATAGCATTTTTTTTAAATGTAAAACACATTTATTTTGAAGTGAGAAAAAGGTGGCTTTTGTTTAGTAGGCAGATGATTGGTTCTCAAGTTCAGTTATACATTGGCATTGGCTGTGGGTGAGTGTGTATATCTCGGTGAATCTGCTTTAAAAACTGGTCAGTTGTGGTGTACATTTTAAATGGTGGGCATATTACTGTGAAATGTGCTCTGTCTCCCATGGTGTTTTTTAATAGTAAATTTGCTACAGGCAATATTTAAGCAGTTAAATATTGACAAAATAATAAGGCTATAGTTCTTTACTGTCTTCTTGTTGTACTCCAACCATTAGAAGATAGCATGATGAAATTAGGAGAAATACTTCTGTGGTTTAAAACCAAGAGCCAGAAACCTTTACTGTAAGCTAAATTTACTTATGTCCCTAGATTTGCATGTGGGTGTTTGTGCCCGGGGTAAAGTGAAACAAACTCATCGCTTTGGTAGCCTTTTTTCGGCTTCTGAGATCACTAATGGTGACCTAAAACCAGTACTAGCTTTGATTGAGTCTCTTCAGATACAGGATGATTAACAAAGAACATAGAACAGATAACACCATGTGTGTATCCAGATCATTCTACCATGAATCTCTTTGCTCCCATTGCCCCATCTTCTCTCATGCTCAGTGCAAAAAGGATAATGATTAATTTTGCCTGGTGTTGGCTGTGCCTCACAAGATACTCCCTGTGTTCACTTCCATTGCAGGTCAGTTGGGGATGAGTATGAAAAGGGCCCCCTGAAAATGCTTAGTGGCTTTATGCAAGTTAGCCTAGAGCTGGCTAAGTGCACTGTGCTCACTTGTTGGATCATGTGCAGTGTAGATTCCTCTGGGAAGCTTCTGATTCTGAAGGTGTGGTGTTCTCTTTTGGAGCCCAAAGACAGCAGCCTGGGTGAAGCTTGTCAGCTACACTGGGATCTACCCACCACTGGCAGGGATGCATGGGCTAAGGTGTTGCTCCAGACAGCTGGATATATTCCCTCTTTATTTCTAAACTGGGAGAGTTTTTGACCTATTCCCAAAGGAAAAAAAATAAATATAGACCCTGGAGTTTTAGATTGGTTGTCTATTCTCTTTACTAGAAAACTGACAGTAGTGAGATCATTTGTATTTTTTTCACAGAGGGGCATTTTTTGATGTGTAGTGTATGCTTGGGGTTTTTTAGCAGACAGGCTTGTCTTTTAAAAGCAAGTAGCTTGGAGTTTCTTTAATCTTAAACTTAGTTTTCTATCCTCATTATCTAATTTTAACATTCATCTGTTCAATGAATTGAATTGCTATGATTGTTGGGGAAGCAGAATTGAAATCAATATATGAATTTCTGTAGGCCTGTTGAAACTGATCTGAATATCATCAGCATAGATTTAAAAGTTGAAATGAACTTTCTTGGTAACTCAAATGTAATTTCAGTTGGTTGAATTTATAAGAAGACAAGTATATACTCCTTCACTTGCTAAAGAGCACCACTTCCAAAGCTTTATTTAGCAAGCTCAGAAACATAAAGTACTTCCTGATAAAGCACAGCTCTTTGCTTTTTTCTTTTTTTGTGAAGTTATGTCTTTATTTCTTGGCTATGTGTATGCTGTCAAGCTGACTGCCACAAAAGTGGTGCTGGGGACCCAGTACTTACACAATGAGTCTTTGGGGCTTTTTCCTTTGAGGTGACTCTGGTCTGGTCCTATGAGCTGGAACTCATTAGCAGTTCAAGTGAAGCTCCAGTTGTTTAATCCAAGAAAAGCATCCATTTTATGCACTCTGAGACTGCTCCGTGGTGCAGACTAAAGCATGGTGCTAGATTTTACTCTAAAAGTTCCATCCTGACGTGAACTGTAAGTTTGATATAGGCAGAATCACACAGCCTAAATGCTTCCTTTCATTTTGACACAATGCTTTTAAACGGTACAGTGAAAAAAGAAAATAAGGTAAAGTTACAAAACATTATTCTTTGCATATGGCAGTGAAAAAAATTCTCTAAAAATATTACAGTTCTCAAGACTTCTTTTTTTTGTGTGTGTGCACAGTTCTTTCAGAGGGCAAGAATAAATGTGTGTGTTTATTGCAATTCCAGAGAAAAGTAGCAATCACAGCAGCAAAGTATTCAGAGTGATCAAATTACCGATGGAAGGACTCAATAACCGAGTGAAGAGCCAGTGCAGAAATATATAAGATTTAGGAATAGGTTTGAAGCCTTGAAGTAATACTTACAGGAAATAGTAATGGAGCATATAGCTATACAGTCCTTGAAGTAATAGAAGTGCAAGTGTGTTCCACGACATTAACAGCTTTTGATTTGTGCAAACAGCTTGTTTATACTTGGAATTATACAGCAGGTGATTGAATAAGGTTTCTGGTGATAACATTCAGTAGTGGTACAATGTCCAATACATTTTTTCTTTATGATTTTATGAGATATTTCAGTATATTAGTAATGCCAGCAAACAGAGTGGGGTTTTTCCACCCTAAATTAATTCATGCCCACATTAGGAAAATGGATCTAAAAAGGTTGAGTAGTAAATTTTACCTAAAGTAAGTTTTTGGACTTTGGGCTCTAAAAATAGGAGAGCTGCATTTCAGAGTGTTGTTGGAATGCAGTGCTGTACATGGCTAAAATGGAAATCAAGGCAGACTTTGATATTTCGTCTACTTTTAGGAAAATAATGCAGTATTATGAAAATTATTACAAATTAGTTATTTGGAAATTCAATGAAATCTACAAGATTATGCCCAGAAAATATGTATCCTAAATATATACCTTAGTTACCATATATGCCCATATAGTTAACCATTTCTTACAGTTCTATGTATGTAATTATCGTGTTTAAACCAAATGTTGGTTTTGTTACACTATTTTAAAAAGAAACTGTCTTTGAAAAAAGTAAAAATCTCTCCATGTATTACATCTTTTTTCAAGTAGCTTCTTCCTTTTGTTATTTACCTGTCTTTAAGGTTTGGGAAGAAAAAGAAAATGTCTCTAGAGTGGTATTTCCTGTAAAGTTCAAGGTAACTGCACTGTCTGGCTCAGAGCAGATACATCCACTTCACTGCTTGTGGGTGAGGGCACTGAGCAGGTGAGAGGGTCAAAGAAGAGTCTGTGAAGTTCTGTGACCCAGTTTGTGTGAGATTGGGGATAGTCCTACTGCCAGCCTCTACTACAGGATGGGGGTGTAGATGGCAGATGGTGCCTGCAACTTGAATATAAAATCGTTTACTACAGCGGTTAAAACCTAAAGGATGTTGTCTTATCTTTAGGGTTTCCTTGTATTTACCAAATTTAGATGTTAATATTGTACAAGATTTTTTTCCCCCTGTGAGTGAAAGCAAATGTCCCTGAGTCCTGGGCTTTGAGCTCCAGTAACCTGAGAAAATAAAATCTTTCCAGCTGAGAAGTAGTTGTGGGTTAGAGGTCTGTGCTTTGTACACTGTTCACTTGGAGCCATAAATCCAGAGAGGTAAAAGTCAATGAAGCTGTCTCTTTCCATATTCATGTACTGCTTTGAATGTGTTTTAATGGATAAATGTGTAGTTACATTTCACTGCGTTGTGCATTTCATAGTAAAGAGACACGGGACAGTTTGAGCAAACTCAATATGCAAGTGGAATATATTTTAGTATTGACAGCAGAAGTGAAGTTAAGATGCCTATAGATAATAATAATAATTTATTGAATTGGTCCTAGGTTTTAGCATTTGTGGATTGTAAGCATATGGAGAGAAATCAATGGGTCATGCATCTTTAGGGAGCCCTTTGTGTACCAAACCTGGGAAACCAATATGGTCCTTGCAAACTGCCATTGCTGAGCCCTCATTACCCAGTGAATACACGAGGAAAGCATTATGGGGAGCATGGTGTCTCTGCTGTCACTGATGCCTGAGGTGGCCACCTAAAAAACCAGAGACTAGACAGGAATAAGGGAATGAAAGTAGGTATTTATTTGTAGGGCCTTCAAAGGTACACCTGGTGCAGGCCAAAGGCGACACCCAAGGTGGACCGCGAGTCACGAGTTCTTCACACTTTTATAAGTTTGGTTCATTTGAATATCAGGGTTAATTCTCCAATTAAAACTTCAGTTAATGATGTAATTACCCCAAGCTTACCCCCCTTCTAAAGATGTTGGTTTACACATTTTTGGGCCTAGGACATGGGTGTCCTTGGAGAGCAGGCTTGGAGAGGCTTTGTTATGTCTAACTGGCGTAAGACAATAGCAACTAGCAGGCTACAAGAAACTTCAGAGTTACACACTAGGCAATAAAGGATTTGGAAAATATGAAAGTTAAAGGCATCATCACCACTGTAATTTTGAGTTATAAATATGATATGAGGGTCTCATATCACCTTCATTGCTGCTTACTTACAGATTAAAAGTCTTAGTTTCCTCAGAATTTTAACCTTTCTTTTTGTGGACACTAAGTCTTAGCTGAGTCCAGGCGTTCTTGTTTAGTTTATCCTGGCTTTGTTTCTGTATTTGAGTTTGCATATTGAAGGACTCCTGAACAATTCTCCTTTTGTTGATGTATGCATCCTTGGGAACATGAATTAGGAGACAGGAGAATGGGTAGAATAGTTGGAGATGAATGGAAAATTGTTTGTCATGTGTAGTTTCTCTTACAGTTGACCCTGAAAACCAGTATATAAGCATCTGGATGTGTAAAGTGGGTATCATGTTGCAAAGGCTTAAATCTTAAATGTCAGTGTCTCTGTAAGCCTTGCTTGAAGATGCCATTTATGGGGTTTTTAGAACTGTGAGTTGATAAGGGCAGCAGACACAGTGCTTCCATTTAAAGGCATAGCCAGTATGGCAGTATCTGTGGGGCACTTTTTCTGATTTATATTCAAGGATATTTTAGCTGGTTTTTTTTTATTCTTCCTCACAAATCTCGTCATGAAAGAAAACTGGTGAATGTGGTGATGGAAACTATCCACCAAAAGCAGCATAGTCTTAAGAAAACCAACTTAAATTTAAGTCAGGAGAAACTAAAGTGCTTGCTAAATACAATGTAAATTTAGTCTCTCCACAGATTAAAAAAAAAAGCCCTATACCACTGATGGTAATATGTCAAGTTTATAGGGAACTCCACCAATACATTTCAATCAGATCTGAAAACCTCTTTCCAAAAATGAATAATTTTCATCTTGCTCCTTACCCCTAGAGTATTCCTTGGGAAAATCCATAAAGGGAGTATTAAGAATAAGATGTGCCTGGAGCTCTGTAGCTGAATGGCAGCATTTATTTAGCAGATGTATTAAGAACAGTTGAAAATCTGTGGGTTTTTAAAGCAAAAATCTGATACTGAATCATGAGCTTGCCTAAAGTAAACCACTGTTAATTTGCAAAGAAACCATTTGCCATTAGTCTTTCGTGAAATTGTTGTTATCAACCTGCATAATAAAGGACTGATGGCATCCATTACTGTGTACAGGAGTGTCTTCCAGGATAAATAGTATTTTATTAGAATCTGTTTTATAGTACTGTGAGAAAGAGATGTTTAAATAGGAGTGGATTAGGAACATAAAATCTTTGAGTGCATTAGTAGATAGATTTAAGCAGCAGGGAGTCTGTAGCAACAGGTGAAACAATTTGTTCTGAAGAACTCAGTAATCTTGTAATTGTGCAGGAAAAGATGTGATTTTTTTAGTTGCAATAAGGAAGAATAAATGTCATTTGAAATAGTTGTAGTTTTAGAGCATGGAAGAAATTGACATGGAGAAAATTACCTGGAGCCATTTGTTTCAAATGACATTAATGTGCGTATTTTCACATGTGCTGCTCAGATTCACATTCTAAATAATTTCCATTCACTTTCTCTAAGTTCACTACACTTAGTTACTAGGATTCCCTTCTTTGCATTGGACACAATTTACAATTACCTCTTCTGGTCTGCCACATGTTGACAGGTTATCATTTGAAATTAGAATTTTTCTGTTCACGTGGATTTAATGGGAAGTTATCCTTAGAATTGTGGCACTGTTTATGTACATTCTGTGTAGAAAAACCACCAAAGCAGCCCAGTGTAATTCACTCTGATACTTATGGAGGGGTTAAAATTTTAAGAATGAGTTATTTCTAAAATTGTTTTTTTCTGTCTCCTTGGTGTCTAAATTCCAGAATGTGCTCACAGACCACTAGAGTAGTATTAGCTAATCAAGGGCATATTTGCTGTTTGGTTGTTTATATTTTGGCCACTGTTCTGAGTATTTCTTGGATTCTGATGTTAAATTAGCTGCTGTTTAAATGTTTCTTTTCCCTGCTCCATGAGTTTGGAAATCTCTGCAATTAAAGTATTTTGGCATTTTAATTTCTTGGGTATCTGAATTTTAGTAATACAATGTTTCTTGAGCTGAATTTTTTTTAAAATATGCTGATTTATACAATGAAACTCTTTGTTCACAGGATAATGAATTTATTCCAGATCTTATTTTCACATTGAAGTTTCAACTTGAAGTCTTTTTTTTGATTGTTATTAGGAATGAGAAACACATTTTGACATTTACCTATTTTAGCATATTTTACACATAAAACCTGCATCCAATGAAAAGCTACTTGTTCATGAAAATGAGTCCTCAGCTGGCACAAAATCACACATAAAGACAAGAAGAGTGATCAGGGGAGAGAAGGCTTTCGAAGTTAACCTTCCCTCATTTACATAAATGCATAATTTGAAAAGTGCTGGTATATTTATTAATACAATACTATTATGTCAGTTTGAAAGCTGATTTTACTTTCCACAGTCTAATTGTATTCTCTGGTAGCCAGTTAAGGCTCAGTTGAGCTAGCAATATTTGTAGAAATATGGGAAAAAAAATCCTCGCAGAAGTAAGTCTGAGTAGTATTTCATAAAAAAAAGAGGTTGACTGTTTCTACACAGGTGCTGGACCATGAAGAAAGAAATAAAACCCCTAAAACTGTGGCCTAAGTGATACAACTGTGTACTTATTTCCTGCAAAATGCTCGAATTCTGAATTTAACTTCTTTATAAAGCTGCTCATTCTACTGTGTGGTGCAGTGATTCTCTGCATGTGATCTTTCATAGCTGTCAAAGTTTGGAGCATCTTGCCATTTAATACAATTATCTTTTTAAGGATGCCTGAAACCCAGTTGTTTTAGTATTAGGGTGCTGGGTGTAAGGTACATTGTGGATGCCCATGTTACAATGCTCTAGTGCAGTCACACTAAATGTCCTCGTTTTCCCTTCTTTTCTTTCCTTCAGTTTTTTGCCACTGTAATAGTTGTAATGTAGTGATTACTCTTCTGCAATCATGTCTCCAAGTTTAATAGAATAATAAAACAATCATTTATCGATGGAATCTTTATCAGGAATTATTGTTCCACTATTTTAACAAAAAGGATTTGCACCAGATACTCAGTTTGTCCTGAAATAGCCGTCAAATTAAAGGGATGGATTGGAGACCTTTGACCAGAACTTCTGAATCTCATCGCCTGGGGCTATCCTTTTAACCAAATGATCTGCCTTGCCTTTTCCACCTCCTTCGAGCAGTGTCTATTTATGCTTAAATACAGCTTTAATTATTGCAACTTGAAGCTGTCCTTTAAACAACCTGACCTTGGGACATGGGACTCTACACCTTCAAACTGTTTTTTGCTGGGACAGTCAGATTGAGGCCTGCAGTCTTTCACTACTGGCTGCTGCCAACATGGTATCTGAGGAGAGCAGTGCTGTGCAAATATTTGCCCTTCCTTTGTCAGTATTTTTATTAAATCTGTATTTCTCCTCAATGTACCTGATAACTAATGGTGCTGGGCCGGGGGCAGCAAAGCCTCCCATCACCTCCAAAGCAAAATGTTGTATGAGACTAGAACTGTTCTAGAGTTTGGAAAGCAAATGATAGGAAAACTTATTCAAAAGAGGCATCCCTGGAGAGACCCCTGTTCTTTCAGCTAGCAAGATAAGAAAACCAAGATGATGTTTTTAAAGGGAAAGGAATATAATGGTGAAAAGGCAGAATTCTTAACAGATCTATACCTGCTCTTTTTAATTTCCTTTCTCAGTGCTGTTGACTTCTGTGTGAAACCTTAACAGTTAATTTAACCTCTTGCTCTTTATCTTTATTTGAACTTTATTTGTATGTATTTTAGTTCCAGGAGTATTACGGGTAAGAGATCTACATTTGAACTTTGGCAACTATTGAGATTTTTAATACAGATGGAACAGCTTGGCATTCGTTTCAGTATGCAGCTTGTGCTTTTGTAGTGATTCTGTATCTAAAATTGAAAAGATACCACTTAAAATTAAAAAACCTGTGGTGCATTTTTCTGAGCTATAACAAATATAGGTAATGCAAAATTCAAGAACACTCTGCAGTAATAGGATAATAAATATTTGGCTGTCAGCTGGAGACCTGAGCTGGGCTATGCTTTTGTTTTGTTTTGCTGGTTTTGAGGAAGGAATATCTGATCTTTCCACTGAAGGAAAAAATGAGTTTCACCTTACCCAATAACAGCCTTTAATAATTTCCAGTTTCTTGAATTCCTTTAAGCATATACATTTAGTCAGTTATTTAATGAGTTCTAGCCATTTTCTCTCGTTCTTCTTGATTCCTGATTCCTCTGATTTCTCTTTAAGGTTTTCTCTATTAACCTCACTTCCTGCCTTGTGTCATGCAGCTTCAAATTCTAACTAATTGTTGATATTTGGCCATAAACTGAGACAGTCTTCATGAATGGAGTCACTTTGCCTTTTCTCTCCAGACAATTTGTATGGAGGATAGATTTTTTTGACAGGGA
This sequence comes from Aleadryas rufinucha, assembly GCA_013397815.1. NCBI lineage: Eukaryota > Metazoa > Chordata > Aves > Passeriformes > Aleadryas > Aleadryas rufinucha. The sequence continues at coordinate 234,983 of VZTH01008983.1, read as the reverse complement.
GAAAAAATGGCAAATATGGAGCCTGTTAAACAAGCAAAACCTCCACAAAGATTGCTGGAGAAAAAATAATTTACTCTCATGGGAAGTAAACTGAACTTTTACTTCCTAAACATGTTTCATACTAATAGTTGGTTCAGGTAAATCAATTTTATCATGCAAGCGACAGTGCAAGAATCATCTCACGAAATGAGCCAGAGAACTCAGCCTTTCTCCAGCCTTCCAGGGGACAGCAATTCTGTTCCCTTCTCTTTATGTTGCCAGAGTTACTGGCGTAAAATAAATAAAGGGAAATCAGAATATTCTGCCTTACTTGATGGCTTACCGAAGAGAGCATTTTTAGAGCCTTTAAAAGAATGAAATAAATTTAGTGTTTGTCAAGTGAGTTGCTTTATTGTAGGGTTTTTTTTTGGCTTTTATTAAGAGCAATCCTGGAATACTGTGCAACAACAGATCTTGATTTGGATTTGGGAAATGTGTTTCTGCCAACAAAAATGTTGGCATTTGATATTTTATCTTCCTTCACAATATTAGTTGGCACTATTTTCCTCCATTATAACTAAAGTAATTTTAGTGTCCTCTTTGTAGTAGAAAGAGCAGGTTGTTTCAAAACTATGTGTTCAAGGATAACCTGAGATGTTATAGTACTTTCACCTACTTTGAAGTTACTTTGAGGAGATTCCAAGTTATTTGTATTTTTTTCCTCTTTTCTATCTTACTTTACAGGGTAAAAGTTTTAAATGTTGTCCATCCAAGAAAGAATAATCTTTGTCAGAGAAGGATACTGTCTTGTACCAGTACTGGAGGTCCATTTTAATGGGATTCTTCTATCCTGGAAACAAATAACAGTCCAGTATCATTACCAGTGCTGTAAATCTCATCACAAGTTGTTCTATTTAGGCTTGCTATTTGATGTGTGATTTTTCAGCTATTTATTCAAAATCTCTAATACTTCTACTACATAATTTAATTTATATGTTCACCTCATGGAAAGTTTGCCGTACCCATGCAACGTCTCTTATCCTACTTTGTGCTAAAGCATAGTTTAAAAAAGTGTTTCTGTTTATAATTCCAAATTCTACATATCTTAACTCAGAAACATTGAAATAGAAAGTTCTCAAATAAGAATGCTTCAAGCAGGTAGTGAGCATGTTGCCTTCAGAGCCATTTAGACCTTCTCCCACTGTTGCAGCATCAAAAAGGAACATTGCTGATGCCAGAGTTGGAATTTACCTAATCCATATAAGGAAACAGAGTTCCCAAAGAAAGTGAATTAGATTAACATCTGATATTGAATCCGAGTTCTGGTGGGGGAAAGATGAGCATGTTAATCTTAAAATAATTGGAAATACAAATAAAATATTGGGGGTATTACAGGACTTTTGACTATCCTGACTTGCTTGTATTGAAAGATCTGTGTTGTAGGCAGGAACAAGCATAAAAGGGAGCTAAACAGAGAGGGATGAAGGAGGGATGCTAATCATTCACAGTTGCATAGAAATGCTGCAATATTTGAAAAGCAGTGAGTATGGCTGAAGAAATTGCATGAAATGTATTTATTAATTTACCCATGTTATGGCACTGTTAAAGTGCAGAATTGTGCTTTAAATTGCCAGGAAATGTAAAATGTATGAAGACAAAATCCAAGTATTCATTAGAGTAGTCTAAAAAAAAAAGAAAAAGGCTGTTCTGAGGACAGAGTTTAAGTAAATTATGTATTGAGATGCTAAGGAGTGATTTTTGAACTACCAGTGAAAAATAGTAGCTCTTTATGAAGTGCTTGAAGTTTCACTGAGTTCCATTTGCTTTTGAGAGGCTTATGCACGTTTCATATATGTTAGTGTTCAAATACGTGGTTTGGTTTTACTTTGATAAATTTCATATCCTGAATATTCTACACTTGGCCATCCAGATCATTATTATTTGTCTAAATTGATTAAGAAAATTAATTTTCTACTGCCTCTGTTGGTCAGCTTGTTCATGCAGGTGTTCTCTACAACCTTTTGCATATATGAACTACTTTAAACCATGTTTAATGAAGCTCTCAAAGATGTAAAACTGTTTTGAATATAGCAGAGCTAAGTTAGGGTTGTGAAGAGAGTAAGCCTCTCTACCATAAGCTGCTTGCTGGTTGCCAGAGAGTCCATGTAAAGCTCAAGGTGTAGGAAACTTCACCTGCAAACGTGCAGGAAACTTCAGTCCTCCTCTCTGCTGTGAATTGTGTACTTATTTGGTCTAGAGTAACTTAATGCCTGTGCATTTCTCACTGGGATTCTTTGGATGTGGATTGCAGGGAACGTTGCAATAGCTTTGTGATGGGCAGACTTAGCTGGTGGGATACTTTCTCCTTGACCATGCATAGATTTGGCACTGAAAAAGGTATTCTTGTCACATTCAAATGTGTCACGTTCAGGTAGATGAGTTGTCAGGGAAGAATGGTGCTTAGCTATGTTACCTCATTTCTATTTATCAAAGATGCTGCTCTCAGAGAACTAAGGCTATTGATGTAATAGGCAGTTTTCTGGTGAACAGGTAAAAAGTAGGGTTTTTTTCTCTAAGACTACTGTATTCACCCTTCTTTTTTTCTTTGTTCCTTCTTGCTTTCAAAACTCTTTGACAGATGCTAAGGTTAATGAATTTTAATTTTAATTTGGCCTTTTCCTTGGGTTGCTGACAGTTCCTTCTACACCACAGAGACCTTTCTTTTCCAGCTCACTTCATGTTTCAGTAAGAAGTAGAGTATCTGATGGAAGCTTCTTCATGAATAAGTGAACCCAACTGGAACACAGCCAAATACTGTCAGAACTGGCTCCCTGATTCCCAGTCTTGTGTTTTACCATGGTTTGAGAGATTAGATTCATTAACCTCTCATTAGAAACATGTCAATGCTAAAATCCCACAGTATGCTAGACTCAGCTTATTAGAAACCCCAAAAGGCCAGTTAACATTAAAGAATTAACATTTCGTATTCCAGAAGTTAATAGTAGATTTCTCATTTGGCTCCATTCCATTTCATTGATATGGTAACTTCTTAGGTGATTTTCCCTTTAGAATTAGCAAAAATGTTATTTATCCAGAAAGAATTGTTTGATAAAAAAGCTTTTATCATTGTAGAAATAGAAGCACTTGCAGCATAACAATGCTTACTTTATTGTGATATTTCCTACATATGTGTGTGGAGAGCACTGCATGTATAGAATGTGATATACTTTTTGGCTATAAATACAGTAATACTTTCAAGAGTTATCTCTGTGCTAATGATAACTTATACAGAGTTTGCTAGTTATAGAAGAGTATTAAATCCTATTTGAGCAGGTCTAAATGCATCCAGATATTAAAGCACTGTGTTTAGTTCCAGAGTTCATAGTCTAAGGTAAAATGAAATATCATTTTCATTGGCTTTTGACCTCAGGAGCTTTCTTCTGTAATGAGAATAAAGACTGCAAAATAACTTGAGTAAGATGGAATTCATTCTACAACAGTCATATTACATGGCTTCTGCTCAAGCTTCATGTGAATGCTGGTTAAAATCCATAAAACGAGAAGTAAATGACCCTTTACTGGCAATACATTTTTGTGTGTATTCATATGCTACTGTGAGCAAAAAAAAAAAGAAATTTCCATTTTGTGTGGCTATTATAAGAAGCATGATATAATGCTTTTGAATCGCTTAATGTCATTGCTTGAAATGGAAAACAGTATTTTCAAAGACATTGCAATTTGTTATTCTGAGCTACGCTTATCAGCCACCATTATTAGGACATTTGGCTGCTATTTCAAAGTACAAGAGTGGAACATGGGGTCATTAGTAGGGCAATGAGAAAGAATTCGTCTGGCAAACCCGTGCTCTGCTTTCCCTGAGACAGTAACAAGAACAGCCACCAGAAAAAACATAAGATTGGGGGATCCTGTATTCTTCCCCTGCCATACAGAAGGCAGTAACTTAAACAAAAAGAGTGAACAAAGACAAGTCTCTGCTTGGAGCAGCAGGCAATCTCCCTCTTTGCCTACCTTGCCTTCCCACATGCTTGTGCACCACAATGGTGAGGCTCTGGATGTGAAAGGTAAGTCAAAGGATGATGTGGATGATGACCCATCTACACCAGAGATATTGCTGAACAGAAAGGACTGGCCCCTCTATGATGACCACCTCTACAAGGAAGAAAAGATGGGCTGTGGTGGTAGGTGACTCCCTTGTGAGGGGAGCACCAGGTCCACTGTGCTGGACAGACCCTCCTCTTAGGGAAGGCTACTGGCTCCCTGTGACCTGGGCTAAGGATATCACTAGGAAAGCTCTCAGGCTAGTGCAGCCCTTGGACCCATTACTGTTCTTCCACGTGGGCGACGACGAAGCTGCAACATGTCGTCCAAGAGCAATCAAAAGAGGTGTCATGGTTTGTAAGGGAATTCAGAACCCACTTGTGGGCAGCGATATTGGAAGACAACAAAAGGGAATGAAGTGAGATTATGTCCGTACTTTGGTATCCGTTAGGAAGAGCTCATGGAATGCTGTTTACCAAGCATCGCTACAACTCATGGCACATTTGGCACTTTGTAGTGTGCTGCATCATTGTATGGCAGCAAGTCTTCTGGCCACTGGCATCTGCTTCCAGAGGTTGTATTGGTCTCCTTCTGAATGTCAGTCCTGCAATTTTTTATTGTGTTTTAGTCATGTCAGAACAAGACCACTGCAGTCTCCCCTGAGGAAGTTTTGTCTTCACCCACTGGAACAGTCTAGAATATATAGTTTGGTGAGATTACTGAGTAGGGTGTCTTTGGAAGGGCAAGCCTGAATCAACTATCTGAATGAAAAACATAGAAGTAATGGATTAACAGAAGGGTTTTCCACAGGAATTAAAAGTATCAGCATCACTAGAAAAAATAGTTTTTCAAAATACAGAAAGATAACCACCATGGTTTCTGTAAGAGTAAACTTGACCTTTTGCTTCCGGGATTTATTTGGAGGAGCTATGTTACAAGTAATAATTTCATTTAGATTTGGATTTTTTTCTTCTTTTAGAAAGCATCTGAAAAATTGTCTCAAAAGATCAATAAAGAAATAGAGCTGTAGAGAAGTTAAACAGTCCTTGTTATGTAAAATGGTAGTCAGTGAGGAAATAAGAACAAAACGATCAGTGCACAGAATAAGTAGTTAACAACAGCATGATTTCTTTAAAGTGCTTTTTCAAAAAAATGCTTGAGTGATTCCAGAATCACACTCAGTAGAGAAGGAATACTCTCTTTAGATATTTTCCAGTTACACACCATTGACAGTATAATTTCAGGGTTTTGGTGTCAGTTTGAATTAATGTTTTATTTTGAAGAAATGGATGTTAGAATATTAGAGGTTTGGGCTGTGTTTAGAGTTAAGATATTAAGAGTAGCTTTCTTCAAAGAAAATTCCAGCCAGGAGTTCAGTTTGTTTTACAGATTTATTGAAGTAACACAGGGTTGATTTCTGCAACAGAAAGTTGTACCTGTCTTGACAAAGCAAGTATGACAATACCTCTCAGTTGCCTTGGTTGTTGAGACCCATTTGGGTTCTATTAGGTAGGGTTAGGTGCACAACCTAGAGAATTCCTTGTTCAGTGGTTTGGTATTTGTAATGAGAATCTTTTTCAGGTTTGTTATAGTTTATTTAATTCTTAAAGGTAGTTTTACTATTATTCTTTACAAAAAGCCAAGCAACTTTTCCCTAGAATATTGAACTGGAGAGCAGCTGTTCAGTAGAATAACTATAAGGGAACAGATCACTTCTGTCTGCTGGTGGTTCTTCGTTGCAATTATGCTTTTCTGTATGTGGAATTCCTGATCTGCACAATTTGAAAGTCACCTATGAGATATGCCTTTGTACAACCAATTGGAACTGCCATGAGATTTATGATGAGTTTTAATTTAAGAGGTTTTTGCTTTCTCTGGTGCTAAATACTGGAGGTAATATAGCATATTGCTTAAAAAAAATGACATAGAAAATCATACTTGTTCACACTTATATTAATAATAATCACACAATAGCTCTTGTCTACTTTTATGTACAAACAGCAACTTGGGTTCACTTTGGAAGTTTCTAGGGAATGTGGTTTATCAGGCTCTTCCATTGAGCCTGAAAGGCAAAGCCACTTTCCACTCACAGAGATTATCCTGGGGCATTATGTGAGCAGTGTTTTTTTCCAGGGTTGGCATCATTATGTGTTATTTTGAATGTGTTCTTTTGCACAGATGTGCTGCATTTCAGGGTCATATTTTTGTAAAGCTCCTTGAGATTCAGTATTCAATGATATTATTGCTAACATGGTTTTAAGGACCTTAAGTCTCAAAGGTCTTTAACTGTAAACACCTGCTGGTGCTCTACTTCTGTATTTTTGGAACTGAAGAATGCTTTGGAAGTTGATGGGGTTCTCTGATGTGTTTTAGAGGTTTAGGGTTTTTTCCTGTTTCATATGAAACAAACCAGTGTATCAGTGATTAATAAATAATTTTTCTGAAATTGCAGTGAGTATTCTCACAAAGGCCAGTGTCTACTACTGATACACTTACAAAGATGCAGTAAAAAGGGTTCCTTAATGTATGTTGTAAAAAAAAAATTGCCAGTTTTCTAGTGCATCATCTTCAGGGGCTAAGGTCACTGTTGCACACAGTATATTTGGTTAAGAGGCCAGTTGAAAGTGAAGGGAGGTTGTTTCCAATCTCTCTGTTCAGTCACAGTTTAGCTTTCATTTTGTATTCTTTTATCTCCAGATAGATTGAACTCTGGGATATAGCACTGTTGGCAATACTTGCTGATTAAATTTGCCATGACCTCTGAATATCACAGGGCCACACAATTTTCTTTCTCCTTCTAGCTCCTCATTATTTTAGTGGCACTTTTTTGCAGTTAGGGAGGTTCTTTAACTGATGTTGTTAGTGAAACAGCAAGCACTGTAATTTGGTGAAAGTATAGGTTGTTGATGATACATTGTGACTGCTGTTCTTATTCTTATGAGAGCTATGTCTGCTTTACATACATCATGATGAGTGGGCATCATGACCCTTTATATCACAAGTATCTGGGAAGGTTGGGGTAAGAAGAGTTTTCCTTTGGAAATGTCTTTTTATTTTAAGTAATTGTTAGACCAGTTTTTTCTTTACACACATATTCTTGTAGGTATTAGGCAAGCATAGAACCTACTCATGTTAACAGGCATGGTGTTTGAGCTAGTTACAAAGAAAACTTTAAGTCCCTGTGATGTCTTTCCTTGGTCTTAAAATCAAGAGCCAAACATGCTTAGAAAGGAAAAAAGGGATTTTACCTCAGTATTTATTTTAAGGATCCTTGGTGCATTCTGTCCAGGTGGAGCACACTGAAATGCACATCAAAATGCACATTGAAATGCACACCGAAATGCACACCCACAATAGTTCGGGTATAACATTATAGGCCTTGCCAATTAACATATCTATCAAAGATTCCCCAATGAGAGGCTGAGCGAACTCCCCTCCCCCGAGGAACTTTCCCCCTCTGGACAGGCCTATCTGAGTTTACAAAATGTGTTCCAGAGAAGACCTTGGTGTCTGAGGCTTCTAAGATGTTTGCTCTCCTGGTTTAACGGAATATTGGGTCTGTGCTGGTTATCAAAGCTGAAGAATTAGAAGTATGTGGGCTAAAAGGCCCTTAAGAATACATAAAAGTTATGTAAAAGAGTATATAAAGGGAATATATATAAAAAGCAAAAAAAGCATCATGGCAACACCTGTATGACCAATCCATACTAGTGAATCCATATAAAATATTGGACATTGAAAACACTTAATGCTAGAGAATGGTAGAGGTTTCCTAAGGCAAGTTTTAGCACACTTGACATTGTACCTGAAATAAGCACTTCCTTGAAGATATCTTTGTCAGGATTTGTGTGTTAGCTGTTTTTCTGTTGCCATTTCTGGTCTTACTGAGTGATCCTTCTAAATATGATCTTCCTGTAGGAGAACTTGCCTCAGAAGTGCATGCTGGGTGATCTACTTGTGTATAAACTGTGTTTGCATAGCAGGCCTCTGCAATGTGTTTTGCCTAGGTAAAAGTTGGAAATTACTTCCTAGTTGTTTACTGTCCTATAGATATGCAACTTCGGCAAAATAATTATTGCAGCTTTAGGCTTTAAGACCTCCAGTATTTCCATCAGTGATGTTTTCTGGTTGAATCATTCATAACCTGGCAATTTTTGCTAATCCAGTGATTGTGTACAGTTTCTGAACAGCTCTTTCACTTAACTAAATTCATGTATGCATACAGTAATTATCTCACTAAGCACATCACATGCAAAGTTTATAAATGGATACAGATCAGCTGTATGTCCCTTACATTATTGTGTGTTTTTAGAGCTAGGACAAGTCTAGCCTTCCAGTGTCTGCCTGCAATCTCCTTTTCAATTACTTTTACATTCAGTAGTCATTATTCATAATAGAAGCTTATGTAAGCTTTCTATTTTTGTCTCATTCTAGCTGTGGCATGTGAATAACTTTTAATACTCTCTAATAGCAGTGAAATTGCAAGTACATACTTCAGGGCATTTTCTTACTGAGATTTGCTAATATATGCAATTCATAAAGACCTCAGTGGTCAAGCTGACTGTTCTCCTCCTGTCATTCAGCTCTGTGTGGTGAATTGACATTCAGAAGCTTGTAGCTAATTACACTGGATGATAAGTATACTTCCTTTAACCATGGCTATTAGCAGAGGGTATGCTTCATATTTTATGTATTCTTTCAAGCTGATGTAATTTTGAAAGTGATATCCAGGGAAAGGTGGTTCAACATTTCTTAAATGATGTGAAGTAGATTTACCTTGAGTGGTGTCAAAGAGCCAGTACTTGACAGAAAGGCATAATTCTTGTGATGGACCAACAGAAGCGTAACTGTCTTACATCAAGGGAGTATTTCAAGATCCAAAAGGTATTATTAAGGCATAATATTTTGACTTCTGTAAAATGAGAGTTAGGTTGCTTTCAGGTAATAAGTGGTTTACCTGAAAGAGCTAGTTCTAGTATCTGAATTGCTATCTTGAATAACACTGGCCACAAATTGTGTGTAAACATTCTATGTGCTAGGACATTTTTACTTTCTTTGTTCATGTGTCTGGGATACTTGTTTGATGTATTCTAAGTAATTTACACAGTCATGCAGTGTTTTTTGGTAAAGTTAACCTTTGTAGCTTAATGCGTTTGTAAAAAGATTCAGGAGAAAATTACCGCTTGCTTTATGATCTAAAGGTGATGCTTACCACCAAAAAAGAATTCCCATGTACTCCATCCCTGTAGTTGCTGCTGTCTCTATTCTCAGTGCCCTCTTGGCTGCCTTGACAACACTTGTGCAATGTGCTGATGCTTGACTACTTTTCACCAGCCTCCTCACCTCTTCTGGGTCTTTTCTTTTTAAATCACGGGCTTTTTTCCCTCTCTCTTTTTGTGTTCAAATTTCATAGATTCAGTGAAAGATGTAGCAGTCATCTTGGGGCTGAGGACAAGGGGTAGAACAAGTATGCCTAGAATTTAAAATGCTCTTAAGGAGCCTTCCTCTCTGAGGAAACGTAGTCTGGGTATGGGGGTGCTGGATGATGGAAGGATATGGATTCTGTCAGCCATGCATGAGTGTGCCGTACTGATGATGCTGACACATAATGTTGAAGGGCTGAAAAAACCTCATCATTTACAGCTGTTCTTAAAATTGGACTGTTTTGCACTTAATTTGAGCAGTTTCAGTGTTCCATTGCAGTATCAGTGCAGGGTAAGAACACACAGCTTCTTTCTTTTTTTAATACTTCTCTTGCAGTGCCTTGATGTTGCTGTACTTTAGCTTTGAGCAGAGTTTTTTGTAATCTTAGGTCAAGTTAGTGTTGCACTGTCTGGTTCTGTGAGCTATTGCAAGAGACAGACACAGTCCTGATTACTAAGCAGAAAACTGTAGTTAAATTCTTGATGTCTCTTCAGCAAATTTGTCTTTTTCCATTATACAGATTTCCTGTACAATACCTCTCTTGTCCACCTCCTTTTATTTCAAACACTGGCATAACCAGTGAGTCAAACAAACAAAGAATATGAAGAAGGAGACCTCATCTCTAGTAAGACAAGAAATGCAAGCTCGGGGAGGGAGGGTTTAATGACAAACCCCACTTGTGTTATACATCATATGCTTGCCAACATGGGGAAGAGGATTTTAAAATAAGGTTGCTGGGGAAGGGGACCCTGGGTTTATTCCACTCCCACCAGTTTGATGCCAGTGCCACTAATAAATGCCCTGAGCCTGGAGATGGATTGTAGGTCAGCAGAAGAGCACCTGAAAGGCAGCACAAAGGAATTCCAGACACTCCAGCCAGTAAGTCAGCTTCATTGGGGGCCCAGTTTAAATGCCTCTGTGCAAACACACACAGCATGGGGAATAAGCAAGAGGAGTTAGAGAGGTGTGCATGCCTGCAGGGCTATGATCTTCTTGCCATCATGATGACTGGAGTGTGGGAATGGAAGGACAGGGGCTCTTTAGGAAGCACAGGCAGTGGAGATGAGGAGTGGGTGTCACCCTCTGTGTTAGTGAGCAGCTGGAGTGCATGGAGCTGGAGCTCTGCCTGGGGATGAATGAGAAGCAGAGAGCTTATGGGTCAGGATTAAAGGAACAGTGATATTTAGGGAGGTAGTGCAGCAGGAGTTTTTCAACAATTCTTTGATATTTCAGTGTGCCTATTTTAGTATTCATGTGAGTGCCCCCATTCTCATGTCACCTAAAAACATTTAATGAAATGCACCATCTTGTACTGATTAGACACTATTGTATGGAAAATCTACTTGTATAGCAGTCTGCTAGATTATGAGTACATAAGTCATTAACTTGCAAATTTATTGGTGGAGGCATCTTCCAGACTTCAGTGTTACACATCAACCTTTTGCTTTTAAGCTAGAGAAATAACAGTTTACTGTCTCATTCTCCACACAGAGCCAAAAAATAAGGGGATGGGCAGGAAGAGCTTAATTGCTTTTCTCCTTAGTTGCCTTTGAAAAAGGCTGTACAAAGTTATGGATAAAATACACTTTATTAATTATTTAGGATTAATTAATTTTTCACTTTTAAGATGTTCATTATTCTGAGATAGTTTAATGAAGCTGGACAGGTTAGATCTTCCAATACATTAGATTTCACACTTGGGAGTCTGTCTTAGTGCTTTATGTTAATTGGCTGCAGTTACCCTTGTGTGCCAAAAGGATCATATTCATAGGAAGATATATCCATTTCACTGGGAGCCTATGCACTGAGCTGGGACACTCGGCTGGCCTGGTGGAGCCAGAACCATCCTTTCTACTGTTTTGTGACAGCTGTAAAATTTTCCCTGAAGTGTGTGTATCCAGCTGGAGATTTCTTGTTATTTCTGTGTGTGCAAACGACTGGTCGAACAAAAGAGAGGTTATCTGACAAGTAAAATAATTCCAGGGTAGTAGAGTATTTATTAAGAATGCACACACTAAGTTCATCTGCTGTCTGAGGTTTAGATGATAGGATCCTATAATGTATAAAGGGGTGATCTTGAGCACACTCTTAAGCAGAACAGGTGACTGTGCAGTGTCTTTAAGTAGAAAATAAAATAATGATGCTTCCACTTTTACAGATTGTGATGTCTGCTTTTTCAAGAAGCTTAAGGGACTGCATTACTATCACACTGAGTGTGTGTACATATTTATATATATTCTGTCAACATAATTTCTGTGCTTCTCTGAGCGATATGTGTTGCTTGCCCTGACTTTAGGACTTTACTGATGAGCAGTTTAATTTCAGAATTCAGCCAGGAACTGGAATCTGCTCATAATTCTCTTATTGACTTGTGTCACCTTTGGCAAATTGCCTAATATTTGCATTTCTAGTATTTGAAAAATGCTGGTACTTACTTTTGTACACTGCTTCTGGGGGAAGCTAGCTGTAGAGTGAAAAATTGCTGAATAAATTAATGTTTATTTCTATATATTAAGCCCATCACTCTAGGATTTCTTCCATATTTAGTTCCTCAGGCAGATATTCAATTCAGTAATATTTTTTTTCTGGTACAGTTCCCAAAATTATTTTCAGGGAACTGATTGTGGTGTTGAAAGTACAGAGGATGGAGAAGGCATGAGAGAAACAATGGATGAAATATCTCTGAAACACTCAGGTTTTTTCATGCTTTCTGAACAGTAAATACATGGATAAATTATGTATTTTTATATCATGAAAATTAGTGGGTCTGTAGTAGCAATAATGCTACTGCTTCAGTGTTTTCACCATAGTGTTTTGAATTTGGTTTCACTGGAGAATACATATACACGTATGCAGAGCATATCATACTGTATCATACTGTATACAGAACAGTAAAAAACAGTCTTACTTGAGAATATTTTCCTTAGCTATTTCATTTTTAAAAAGAAAGTATAATGTACATAAATTAAGATGAGGATGTAAATGAGAGACCAGAGAAGTTCCCAGTGCGGCACCGTGCCAATTATATTTTAATGTTATGGACTACAGATAGATACATATGTGTGAGATATATGTGCATAAAATCTACTAAATTTGACATTTCTTTGAGAGCCTTTTCTTTCAAATTTCCTGATGCTTGTCTCTTTAAAATCTATGTAAAATCTCATGCCTATTGAGAAACCATGACACCAGTTCGATTTCATTTTTGCAAAGAAACATAATACTAATTTTTTTGTGTGTGTGATCTTGTAGAAGAAAAACAATGAAATTCTATCCAATATATCATGAAAGGAGTGAACAGGTTTATTGTAGCTTAATCAGAATTATCAAAACAGAAGTATTTTGTATAGAAAGTTATTTATAATCAAGTAAGGTAACACTTACATAGGTTGCACTAGGTTGAAGGAAGACTTGACTGGGTACAATGACAATAATGTCCTACAAATTTGAGTCTATAGTAAAAAGTGAGGGACAACAGTTCTTTTCTGCAAATTCCACATGTGTGTTAGGAGCAGCTGTCTGAAGGCTTGCCAGCCTCTGTGTTCTCACGGGGGCTTGTGAAGACAGGCTGATGTAGCTAAGTGTTTACAGAAATAAAAACACACAAAGCGTGGTGCAGCTCACGATTCAGACTTGAGTGTTTGTGCGCACCTGTGTAAGCACCCACATGGGACCTGCCTGCCTGATGTGCCATTTTAGTCAGGGAAGCCTAGAGGTGCACAGTCACTGCAGGACTTCCAATAAGATCAGTAGACCTCTGGCTGCCTTCCTTCTCCTGCAAGCTGTCCTGGGGCAGACACAGTGCCCGCATGCAAGGATGTTTGGCTCTCCATCTCTCCAAAGCCACCTTCTGCCCATGAACCAAATTCCTTCCAAATGTGCTATGACAGTTGATTAATTACCATATGTTAGCAAAAACTAACGAACCGGTTATAACTAATTATACCTAGTTTATTAGTGAAGCTGATGCCTGAAGAGGCTACCTGGAAACAGAGACTAGACAGGAGTAAGGGAATAAAGGTGATATTTATTTGAAAGGCCTTCAAAGGTACACCCTGGGGAGCCCAGAGGCTACTGTCAAAATGGACCCCAAGATGGACGACAAGTCACGAGTTCTTCACACTTTTATAGGTTTGGTCCATTTGCTTATCAGCATAAATTCGCCAATTAAAACTTTAGCTACTGATGTAAGTTCTCCAAGCTCAGCTCCCCTTCTCCAAGATGTTGGTTTACAGAGTTCTGGGCCCGAGACAGCCTAGGTGTCCTTGGACCACAAACCCAAGAGAGACTTTGTTATGTCTATCTTAGCATGAGAGAGCAGCAGCAGCAGGCTGCAAGACACTTCAGAGTATTACAGTAGGCAATACAGAATATAAGAGCTAAATCTCAAGGCATCAAAGCAAAGCAATAATGCTCAATGAAACATTAATTTCAGCAGTGAGAAGATCAAATAGTAGGAGAGACATTCAGACATACGTCACTCATACATGACTAATTACAGATATGTGCTGTGTTCAACCCATGCTGTGGCTACACCAGAGACATTGTATTCCCATGCACCTTCCATGACAGCTGACTGCAAGAGGGCACCCATCTTAGCTGAGACAGCTGGTGAGAACGGGGTCGTTCTGACCATTCAGCATAAACTGTTATAAAACAGTCAGTAATTATAAAATTACTTCAACCTAGGTCCAGAAATAAGGGTGAGATTTCAGTGCTTTTTTCCTTTGGATTTTGGTGCTGCCTCCTTTGAGGTTTTGTTTCTGCACATAAGTTGCGCCTGGTGGCTGTTCCTCTAGGGTTTTTTTTGAAGGATCTTGGCCAAAAAAATACAAAAATTTTACTGAGATTAAGCAATTTATCTGTCCATATTTCATTCAGGTTTTTGTTACTGCACATTTTGATGCCCTTTGATAACAAGGCATTTTTTATCTTTCTGCAAAAAATAAAACTGTACATGGCAGATATAGACAGGAGCTGTCACCTCAGCTAGCAACAAAATAAATTTTCAAATTTCTCTCAATCAGCTGTTTCCATCAAAACCAGCAACTGTTTCTAAAAAAAGATAGCATTCTCCAGGTTTTGGTTTGTTGTTTTGTGGTTGTTTTCTTTTTTTTAATATACAAATCTGATTGCATTCAGATAATTAAAATGCCGTAACAGTTTTCACATTTCATTGCCTAATTAACAGCAATAAAGGCCACACTAAATCAGGATGAATCTGTAATTTCATCACTAATTGCACAAGTGCGAGTGTCAGAATCATAATGAGATGCACAAATCTGGAGGTAATGAGGCTGTGGCTGTCTGGGAAATTAGAGCAAGTGCTGGCACAAGTTGTACAGCAAGGTTTATTCCCATTTTATTAATTACATGCTTGCACAGGGAATTGTAACCAACTCAAATTACTTTAATTTGTGAAATTCATGCTCTAGCTATGAACCTGACATCTGAGCATGAAGTTGGGTTTCCCATCCCTCTCTCAGTGCAAAAATTGTGAAACATTTCAGTGCCCTGAAATGTTTGTTTAGACGTGAAGGCTGTGACATTCTAACACGGAAGGATATTGCAGCGCTGATGGCAGCACTGTTGCATAGTGACCATTTAGTGCAGGTGGGACCATCCTACTATCTAGGACATCAAGGCTTTCTAAGGTGGAAAGGAGTTTCAGTAATACCAAAATCAAGAATATGGCAAATATGACTGGTATAATTTAATTTAATCTCTTAAGCAGTGTAATACTTCTTTGATAAACTGAAAAATACCAGCTTGACCGTTTCAGTCAAGTGAAAGTGTAGTTTCTCATTCTAACAAAAACCTGTTGTAGTGCTACAGACTAAGAAATACTGATTGGAACTTGTTGATTCCTGTGAGGTTGGTTGATTTTATGAACAGCTCATGCAAGTTAATCTGTGTTTTAGACCAAGATGATTAAATGATTTGTGCTGATTCTGTCCTGAGGCTGTATGATAAACTGCCGAGTAATTTGGATGTTTATAACATCCGAATTGACTTTTTTGGAACACATACATGTTTTATGTTGATAGCCAAGGATGACAGTGGTCTTTCTCACACTGAAGTATAGTTTAGTAATACTTAGCACCCAAATTTCATACCTTAAGCTTTTGTTCTAAATGCTACTAGACTGGTACATAGAAAATTTTCTGTAACATGCTCATAAAATCACTATTCATTCTATCTATTTTCAGTTTTTATGTTGTAGTAATGTTTCCAATCAGTTAATATCATACCTGCTATCATTGCCAAAAGGGTTGTTCAGAAGGGGTTGAATGAATTATATTTCCTGGATTCTGCTTGTTATGATGTTGTAAAGTTGTAAATGTGCCAGTGAGTTTAATGATTATTTTCAGTAACATGAAAAACATTTTAGAAGAAGAACATTGACAATCCCAGAGTGGGAAATGCTTGATTTATTCTCTTTCCCTAGATAAAGGTTGTTACTAGTAGGGTAACTCCTTGTACTAGGAGTTAATAGCTAAAAAGTTTATTCCAAAACCCTTCTCCAGTCATACTGAGTGCAGCATTAGCTGTTGAAGCAGCCAACAGTGCTATATTCATTAAATCTGAGAGAGAGATACTATTTCCAGTTTCTGGTAGTCACCAGGAAGAGCTGGTGTGATTACCATATAATGGATCAAGTTAAAAGATTGTATGAACAGCCATCTTGTCTGTGAAACATGTATTGCTTGAGATGAGAACTATCTTTCAGTCAATCTAAACAAAACCTTGATGCATTTCATTGCATCTCTGCTCCAAACTGGCGTGTGGTTTTGCTCACGTTTCCAACCTTGCTAGGTCTTTTAGGTCTTTGCATTAGAGGAAAACAGTAGTAGCCTTGTAAAACCTACAGTGGCACAAGAAGTTTTTTCTCCATTTGGATTTTCTTGATCAGCCCAGTTGGATTTACTCAGTGCTCTGCAGGTAGTCTGTGTCATTAATCAGCATGTGGGGTTTACCAAGGTACAGATGAAGCCATACTAATGACTGCCAGCATAAACCCAGAACTCACATCTTCATCTTTTATTAACAGATGGCATTAGAAAAGATTCACTGTGGTTTTCCATAGGACTTGCTGATTGCTGCTTCAGGAGAAAATTTTATCTGTGTCCTTTGCTATTTGGCACAACTTGCTCTTAAGAGCAAGAAATTTGATTTAAAAGTCGAAGTTTGACAAAACCATGGTTCTGACACCTCCCATAAGGCTGGTTGTTCCATCTCAAGGTGCCATCTGTCAGGATCCTTGTTTTTAGATTCCTGTTCCCTGGTAAAAGATTTTGGAAATCACAAAGCACTAGGAGTCCTTGCCCTAAGAGGACAGGTGACAGACTGCAGTGTAACCCACACAGTGAGTGGTTGTGTGCTCTGCTCTGAGTCTATCTCCAGTCTTTGATGTGTAGCAGGCATGTCCTCTCAACTCTTAGAAGAAAAACTTTCAAATGACATATGAAATGACATATTTTTTTTTCTCAATTTTTGTTCTTCAGATTTCCCCACAAAGCAATTAGATATTTTTTGAATTCAGCCTTGTCATGTAGCTGTACATATTCTGTGACCTTTTATTTGCCTTTAAGAAAATTATGTTGCCCATCATATTGCTTCAGAATTTATTTATTATTTGCATCCCAGTACTGATGTGCTGTAATCAGGAGCTAACACTCAATTTTATTTTTTTTTTTTAGAGCTTTTGCATATCTGTGAATATCAAGGAGACTTATGAGGTTTGGGAACAACGAATAAGGGGAAAGGGAACTATATGTTTTATCTTAGTATTTATTTTCTAGACTAGATAAAATTTTTTTATACAACATACCTTTTTAAGTTATTTTGGTTGGATAGAACAGAGGGTGCTGTTTGGCATTCCAAAAGTCCCAGAAGGTGCCTCATGACTTTGGTACCATGCACTGGATGAATTCCATCTCGCCACCATCACAGCTTCTTGGAGCTTCCAGAGTTTCTATTTATCTCAAACATGGAACTGAGATGCAGAAAAGTGAATTTTCTCAAACCTGAGAGGCAGAACTGTAGACAACATTCTCTTCCCAGGTTCTCATACATTGTCTCTATGTAGATTTAGTATTGTAAGGATCTGTGTGAATTTATACACTGAACTGGTGGAATTCTAGGAAATTATCAAAAAGCAATTGAGAGTGGAAGAGGGTCTGGAGTAGAAGCAGCAGCTCAGCACTGAGAAATGGATGGGTTTTTATCTACAACTTACAGGTGACAGTGCTAATCAGATATCTAATGATTACATCTTTTCTTCCTCTTCTCTTGCTTTTCTATGTAAGTTGGTTCAACAGATGCCTTTTTGAATGGTAAGAAATACTGAAACATGATTGAAAATGGAATACTTAAGTTTATCGGTGATGATGATCTAAAATAATATGTGTAAAACTCTGAAGCAACAATATGAATTGCAGTTGACCTAGTTTTTTGTGACTTGATGAGCTCATAATGGCTTTGAAGGTACTCAGGCTTGCATAGCATAAACTATTTTTCTGAAATGTGATTATCCTCTTGAACTGTGGTTAGAACTCATTGTAACTTCATTCATTATTCAGAAGACTGTAGCCTTAATAGTAGCTTAAGAAACATGTCATGTATTTGTAATGAATTAATTCGTTTTCAGCATTGATCAACACTTAATGTATAATTAGAGAGCAGATTTAACAATCTGCTGGGGTGATACTCTCTGCTGCATAACCATTGTGCTCGTATCTCACAAAATCCAGGGCAGGGAGAGGCCGCTAGAGAAAGGGTTTTTTTATAACAGCACTGCTGTTGTTCAACAAGCAAAGATAATATGTTGTGTGTTGCTGGATTTCAGAGTGTAATATTTGTGTGTTGTATTAACACTGAGTTGGTACCGGAAGGCAAAATAAAATGGAATATGCTGGCTAACACTGGCTTTAGAATTGGAATGTCAGGAATGCGTAGCTGTGCTGACTGAGGCTGGATGGAGGTGGGGTCGGTCTCTTCTCCCAGGTAAAAAGCAACAGAACAGGAGGAAATGGCCTCAAGTTGCACCAGGGAAGTTTACGTTGGATATCGGGAAAAATTTCTTCACTGAAAGAAGTGAGGCATTGGAACAAGCTGCCCAGAAAAGGGGTGGAATCACCATCCCTATGATGATTCCAGAAGACATCTACATATGGCACCTGGGGGCATGGTTTAGGGATGACGATGGCAGCTTTAGGTTAACAGTTGGACTTGATGACTATAAAGGTGTTTTTGAACTTTCAAAATTCTATAGTAACGAATATACCGTTTTAAAATAAACCTAGGATGATCTATAGCAGTAGCTGAAATTAGATCCCTCTTTTGTGAGTGTTTGTATGTTTTGCCATCTTACATTACCCTTAAGCAGCAGGGTAATTGGAAGGTCTTGTTGCTAAAAACACCCTTCCTCCCTTTACTGAGCTTGCACAGTTGTAAATAAAGAAATTCGCAGGCATAACAAGCTGTTCTCAGCTATTGTACTGCTGCTCTCCACTCAGAACTTGACAGAGGTGTCCTGTAGAAATACTTTGGAGCAGTGTTTGAGCACTTCTATCTATTCAGGCATAGAGTGTTTGAGTATCTACAGAAGGAATTGATGAATGAATGAATGAATGAATAAATAAGTAAACAATGTATGCATTTGCTTCTTAGGAATTTCTGCAAGTATAACCCCATTTCAGAAGAACATTTGGCCTGTGCTCTTCACTGGTGAAAGCCTGGGCACAGCTGCCCTTAATGCATATTGATAAAATAGCTATCCTTGGTTAGTGGAGGTCTGAAACCCTGAAATATATACAGCATTCAACAGGTTCTAACAAGCAAAATTCAGCTGATATTCCTTATGTTGCACTGACTTTCTGGGTTGCTCTGAGAACTTTGGAAGAGCTGGTAATGTCATATGGACAGCTGTAGTACAGCATGGCAGTCAGCTGTTCACAGGCAACAGCTAAGAGCTGTTTTAGTGAGCACTCATGATGCATTTAAACACAATTTTCATATTACAAGCAATTAGAATAAGTGGTTTATGGAGAAAATGAAAAGTTTCAGCACATTGAATATGATAATTTTATCTCTTGAAATAGAATTCATATAAAGTTACACTGTATCTAATAATAATTATGAAATAGCATCATTCTTCTAATTCCAGCTGGCCAAATGTTTGGTTGCTGAATGTTTTTCAGTGCAAATGTTTGCTGAGCCATGTGAGATTGTGAAGCGGCTTGAACAAAATAGTAATCCCTAGTCAGCCCATGAAAGCACTGACTTTCTGAGGTTACTGCTTATCAAACCAAGACACTTGAAAGGCTTTAAATTTGTTGATTTTCCACACATTTTAGAAAGATTCTTCTGACTGCGGCTGTAACTTAATCTTGTGCTCCTCATAGGAACTGTTAAGATGTAAAAACTGGTGTGTTATCACTGGGTACAAAACTGCAATAAGAGTCTCCTGTAAAAGGAATATCAGACAGGCAGAGTTCAGGAGAACATGCTGCTCTGTACATGGGAAGAATCACAAGCATCACTCACTGCAGCAGCTGTAGCAATTACCAAATTAAACAGGTTTTATTGATGATCTGCAATAGCTAATAAACTCTTAATGATCTATAAAACACCCCACGGATCAATCTTGCTATTAACAGGCTGGATCATAACCAATACTTGTTAATTCTAACTAGCCTTATTGTTGGGATATGGAAGGAGTAAGTGGACTATATGCCAAATGTAAAATTGGAGCCATCATTCCAAATAAATTCTGATAGTTTAGGGAATATTTATAATTTCCTTCAGCAGATAAAACAACCGTTTTGAAAAGGAGGGTCTGGGGGCATCTTTTTAGCTTTCCATGTCATTAAGTCAAGGATGAGACTTCCAGCCATCAGACTACAGCACAATCACAGAAAAGCTGATAAAGAAAACCAGGAAGGTTTGAGGGGATTAGGGATTTTCTGTAGTCCTATGTGATACAAAACCTTCTCTAGGGGAAACGCTGTTCCAAAACACAGGGCTTAAGTAACTTTAGTAACTACTTGCCTGGTACTGTATTTTTATCTGATTGGCTGAATGTTATTTTTCTCAACCAAAATGGTTATTTAATCTTACACACTGGCAGCTTGGGGTTTTTTTAAGATAAAAACATAGAAGGCTAATAGGGAGATATTTAAGGATTAGGAAGTTGTAGAAAGTAAAATGTTGACAGATAAGATATTCCTAAAAGTTTGAAAATACCATACATAGTACAGAATTCAAGAAGTATTTAATCAGTATTACTGTTACAGGATAATTCTTTGGGATTCCTAGGATTTTGAGTGAGTGACTGATATAAGCTGGAACTGTGAATTTATGGGAAGTTCTTACCAAATTTCCAAGCAGCATCGATGTTAACAGTTTGCATTTTTTAATTTCTGATGTCACATTTTGTTGTGGTTAGTCCAGTACTGCTATTTCTATCATACTATTACCAAAATGTCGGTTCAGCTGAAGATTCAGATTGTTGTTCAGGGACATTGCCATGGTCCATGCATGTGCATCCAATTGTGCACTTAAAGACAGAAAATAACATTGCTTAATATAAGTCCTCTTTCTAGCTCCATGCCTGAAAAGCACTTAACTCAGTGTAACATAAAGTCCATACATTAAGATTTCAAATCTTTAATTTAATTTTCAAATATTACATTTTTGCACAAAAATGTAGGCTTCAACTCTGCAAAAAAAATAAAATAGTTCTTTCATGTTCTGGAGTGTTTATCTTCCTCTTTGGTACAGCATTGTAATGGAAATTTCCTGCGCCTAAAGTAACTGATGAGCTCAGAGGTTTTTGTAAATATTTGCTTGAATGCTTTATAAGTATTTGTTAAAGTTTGCAAGTGTTTGGAGTTGGCAATAAAAATATTTGCAGGTATCACTACCAGATAAAACATTCCCAGTGTAAAGTGTGTGAAAGAAACTGTAGCACAAAAAGCCCAGTCTCTTAGTAGATGAGAAATGTTGCAACAAGAATCAGACCGATAACCATCCAGGCCGTCCCAATAAAAACTTCAGTTACACTGCAATTGTTGCTAGAAAATTACCTTTGGCTTCTTGGCCATCAGTTAATTGAAAATATAAATAAATAATAAATAAAAGCCACTCCCCTAAGAAAAGTTTTAAGTGAAATCTGTTACTGCAACAACTTAAGATTTATCTGCAGGATGAACAGAACCATTACAAAGACTGTAGGTAAAGCAATAAAATGTTGGCTTCAGCTGACTTCAGCAGGTCTTTCTTGTTCCAAAGCCGCTACAAAAACAATATAAATTCGAGTATAGTACAATATAAATACAGTACAGTGTGTAAAATGCCTTTTGGTGGTCATTTGCTTTGCATCTGCTGTGCAGTCAAGTACTTAAACTTTTTCATGTGGGCTGTAACCAAATCTTTTATCAGGGGTGAGAGTGGGAGCTGGGGTGTGGCGGTCCGTGGAGTAACACCAAAATACATCTGTAATATCCTGTTCCTGATGATATACAATCAGTATCCTGTATCAATACAATCAGTATCCTGATATACAATCCTGTATCCTGATGATATACAATCAGTACCCAGATCAGTTCTCCAGAAGAGCTCACCCAGCTCTTGGAGATCAGTTGAATTGTTTACTTTCTACTTGCAGTAGTTCTAATTCATGTGGTGAGGTTCCTTCAGGGATTTCACAGAAAAATTAGGTTGCTGCAGTTGGGTCTTACCTTGAACACTCTTTGCAGGAGCTGCAGACAAAAAGGCTGGGCAAGCAATGGAAGGGTGGCACAAGCACCACTTGTTTCCATTGCTGCATGTGCAGGTTGCTGGGTTTGAAGTTCACCATCGTCCTTGTACTCATACCTTTGCTGGGTCTCGGTCGGTTACTGGGCTGTCACTCTCCTTGCTTCCCTGATAGTTTTCTTGGAGGCAGATCCTTGTTTATTCCCTGATAATGGATTGTACTTCACAACTGTCTAAGTTCCTAGATGTGCATGAGTCCTGCAAATTCACTGTTAGTACAGACTCTTCCTGAGCTCCTGCTGTACAGTTTTATTTTGCAGTTTGTCTTGTCAGATATTTGTGTTATTTAAAGGAAAAATGAACAAGTAAATACCCACTGGGTTTTGCTAATGGGTTCAAGAAAACACACACTCTTCCACTTTAGCTAGAAAAGGAAACATACAGAGAGCATAATAATAAATTTCTATGTATTTCTTATGGGTTTATTTTCCTCAGTAAAGTACTGTTTGAAGATAATGTCAGAGCCTCTAGAAGTTCATTATTCCCCTCCTGCGCATAATTTTTACCCTTCTGCTTAGGAAAAAAAAAAATTGTCTGTTTGCTATTGTCTCACCAAAGAGCCATTATGTAACCCCTCCTTTTATAATCCTTTGTTTCTCTTTCCCAGGCAGCCTTGTCTGAGGTTTAGAGTTCACTTGTATATTTAGAGTTAAAAGTAAAGTGAGTTTTGTCTTATGCAGCAAGCCCTCGTCCAAGGTCAGTCCCTCTGAGTAGCTGGTCAGCAAATGGTTGTTTATTGCACCTGGCCTTGGAGAGCAGATGCTGCTCTGACAGAGAACTGCAGTGTGTGTGCACCCTGAGGCCGTAACTGCTGCCACATTTTTATAACCTCAAGCAAAATTCATAACTTAGTGACATTCTCTGAATTGTCAGAGGTAGGTGATGGAAATGCATCTTGAAGAAATGATATTTAAAAGATTTATTGGGGACTACATTGTATGATCTGTACTGCAGAAAAGGTTCTGAAAAGCTCATTGTGATGTTGCTTTTGCATAGAACATAGATGGAATGGCAATGCAAGGGCTTGTTAATGCAAGTGACAGTGATACAGTATTTGCTAACACATGGATGTGGAAGAAGCAAAGACTCTGTGACTTTTACAAAATGTAGTTGGTCAATACTAGGATTCTAGAATCCATTTTTGCTTAAGTCTGTAAAAATCATGAGGGGACAGTCTGCATACATCTAGGTTTTAAGGTGCTGTAAGCAGAAAAGAAATTAGGTGGACTGGATTGCCCAAATTCAGGTTTTCATTTGGATCACATTTGTAAATTCCATTTCTCTATTTTGAAAATTTTCATTTTCTATGTTTACATAGTTAACTATTTTGTTACTCCTCTCACTTGCACAAAATGTCAAGTGGCTTCAAAGCACTGGGTTTTTTTACACCTCTGTAGGGAAATGGAGAAGAAGAATGGCATTGAAATATTTCAGTTTTACAGTTAGGACACAGTTTGATTTTGATCCTTTTCCTATTCTGTCTACATTGCACATTTTGCCCAAATTAGATATCACTGATGCAAAGACTGTTACTCCAGGGGACATGAAGATGTAGAATGTTTAGGTTGGTAGTTGCCTAAAATATTAGAAGAGTCATGATTCTTTTCTTAACTAGCAAAGGTTTATGCTGACAAAACCCTAGTGCAGATTCATTTATCTTTTTGTCCATTTTACTTATTCTGATGGAGTAGCTGATTCAGGTGCTGCCAATGAAATCTTGGTCAGTCCTATAGGTGTGTTTTCATTCTGGAGGATGACAAAATGGAGTTAAATCGTGACGTGCCAGTTGAATATTTAAATATGTACTATTTCACAGATTAGCCTGGCCTTCTTGACAGGGAAAACATTTTTATTCTTTTATGGGTTTATGTCTTATCCTGAAATGTTACTTTGTTAATTATTATTGTAAAATGAAACTTTGAGGCATTGTGCACTTACAGGAACGCCAAGATTATCCTGTTATAGCCTAAAACTGCAAACTGGCAAGAAATACATGTGCTTTGTGATCCCTAAAGTGCTTGTTAATTATGGAGTTTTTGTTATTTTCATTACAAAGGTCAAGAATTCTCATCTTTCACTTTCACTTGCAAGTTTCAAGAATTTTTATCAATCTGGACTTCTTTCACAGCATCATCTCGAGGATTATCCCTCATGCTCATGACTTGCAGTTATGAAATTGCTGGAGCAAATCTCAATGAACTTCCAACCATAATATTCAGCCATGGTACTGTTGTAGTACTGTCTCCATTTATGATATTGGGTTGCTTGAATAAAGTTTTAGTATGCCATGGTATGTTAGTATGTTCTTCAAATTGTGTATGGAATTTTTCAAATAATGTGTTTGCTGCTTTTTTATAACAGTGATTGGAAAATAATTTTGATGTTACTCTTTGTTTTTTAATAGAGAAGTTAAAATCATTGTAACAAATCCATTTATGCATTAACTGACATTACATTGGCAGTGACATTTTTAGAGCTAGTTGGTAAGCAGTCTGTTTTTTGAAATTAAAATGCTCTCAATTGGAGAAGTGAAAATATAACAAATTACTAGAAAATGTAGCTTATATCTGTCAATTTGCTGAAATACCATAACAGTGATTAAAAATAACAGCCATTTTATCAATGTACTTAAAGTCCAAGGTTTAATAGACTTTAATTAAAAAAAAAAAAAAAAAATTGATCATGTTTAGTGGCTAGTTAGTATTACAGAACCCATATATAAATGAGAAATCATGACTTACTCTCTTATTAAGGCATTTCTCAGCATATTTGCATGGTGTATGCTTCTGAAAAACTAATATTATACCAAATTTCAGAACCTGTGGTCCTTTAAGTCTGTTGTACAATTAACTCAGAAAATTAGAGCAGTAAGGTGCCAGACCTGCTGCAATTAACATTAACAACCTGGTTCTATTTCTAATGCTTTTCTAAATACTGTAAAATTAACACACTTACATAGATTTACCTTGGACTTTGGTATGTTCCCAGGCAAGGCTTATACACACCAAATCAGCATTTGTTGGAATATGATTCAGTATCTCATCTGCTTTTTTCTGATTCCTCCTGAGCCACAAACTTTGCAGGTGATTGACACGTTCTGTTAGTGCTTGTTCCCATGAGGAGATTAAACCATGGCTGATGGAACTGTCCCAGACTTTTTCATTTACCTAGATTTCTCCCTCTTCTACTGCAATCACACCTACTTGCCCTGTGGGAAAACCAAATTGAAATAGGTGCTAAAACCAAGATAAGTTTTACATTCACCTAACTGATTACAGTACTTATAGGCAAAGTAATACAAATTACTTCTGGTTTGTTATTTATTTCCTGGTTCAAAGGGATGTGTAGCAGACAGTGGCACTGACTGGATATTAGCAAAAGCTGGTTAAATGTGACCCTTAGCTGAATGTTGCTGTGTGATTTGTTGAAATGTTCTTGATAGATATCATGAGCTTCCAAACACCAGAACTGGGAACTGCATTCGGAATACTTTATGAAGTTAGTGAAACAGTTTATCACTTGTAGTTCCTGTTTCTGTGGTCCTTTCTTATTAATTTCTAGTATTTTGTTTAACTTCTTGGCAATTTTTGAGTGCTACGCTGATGCTGACAGAGGACAACCTATAAAAACACCAAGGTCATTTTTCTGGGTGATAGCAACTTATTCCGAACCCATATATTCTTCTCCTAGTTATTATTTTGTGTTTACTGACATCCAACTTTAGTTGCCATTTTATTGCGACATAATTTGTTTCTCATTTCGGTCAAGTTTGGTTTTTAATTGGCTCTGAGCATTTTCATATCATCAGCAAATTTTGCAGCCTTGCTAGATATGCAGATTTTTATGTATAGGGAGTGAACTGCAGAGGTCACAAAACAAATATTTGTGAAATGCTGTGCCTTCTTTCTGTTGTGAAAACAACTACTTACTGTTGCCAGATAAACAGTCCATATGTCTCGTAAGTTGATGAAAAAGCCTTATTCAGTGCAGAACTATGGATTCCTACTGGTATCTTCTTTCCCTCTTGAGAGGGTTTGAAGTCAGAGAAAGACAGGCTTCTGAGACATCAGAAATAGAAAATGATGGAAAAAATCCATGTAACAGCTGTTCTCTCTTTAAGGGATGCATCTGTATGCCCAGTTTACTTGCAATCTGCCTTTGCAGTGCCCTTGGTAGGAGATACATGCCTACATCCTGTGGTCACACAGATTAGTCCCCTTACACCAGAGACGTTGTTGTCTTCCAATTCTGTCATTTCACTTGCTCACAATTTAATCTACAGCCACGCTCTGCTCCCATTTCCCGCTGACAGAAAGTGGATAACAGAAGATTGTGGGCTGATGCTCCCACGCATTGCAATTCTCTGCCGGTGACCCTGCCTGGAGGTTGAACCTGGGAATGCTCAGGTCATGCCAAATGCTTGTGCAGCGCTTTCTGATGTATGGGCTGGGCTGATAAGCTTGGAGAAACGCTGCCTGCAGTCATGGCTTTGCCATGTTCTTTCAGTGGATCCCTCTGTAGGCTGCAGGTCAATGTATAACTGGCAGTGACTGGACAGTGTGCAGGTATTTCCCAGTGTTCCACTGCCAGCAAAACCATGTGACACGCAAGTTTTGGGTTTGAAATACCTTCACTCTCCTTTGGGCTTAGTGTTGCAGAAGGGAATGAACACCGTCAGACAATCTTTGAATTAATGAATATTTTTATGAGTGAATAATGCATAAACCCAGCTCTTACTGCCACCAACAATCTATGTTGTTTTATAATGAAATATGTATTTCTTTTATATTTGAAAACCATAAAGTACATTCATTTTGGGGTACTGCAAAATTTATGATCTTCTTAATTATTCATTTCAATGCTTTTTAAAGTCTGTAGGTATGTTTAAGTGACATGACAGATGATCACTCTGTCCCTTACCAACTCTTTAAAGAAAATATGATAGATTTGGAACTCTTAAGGCCTGAACCTTCTCTTTTCCTCGTCAGTTTAGATATGATCTCTACAGTCTGCGAGCCAAGTTGCCCAAAGCATTTGAGCACTTAGTTCTTCCTGAAGTCTTCTGTAGCAAAGGATCTTAATAGAAGGGAAAGGTCTGAGGCTCTGTGCTTGCCCACCTGCAAGGCAGTGCTCAGTGTCTTAGAGGCTCAGATGTAGCAGGTTTTGTGTTATTGTGCCATGTGCAAATTGGAGACGGAAGCATTTCATTTGTGTTTCTTGGCCTTGTGTATTTACATTTATAGTCAGGATTTTTTTAAAAGAACATTTGTCTTTGTAATTGACATGGAGAAATAGAAATTTAGACTTCAGAAACACCAGTAATAAATCATCATTTATTAGGTCTGGATTGTTATATCCGAATGACAAACAAGAACAGCTGTGTAATGCTTTTGACTTACTTTCAGGTCTTCTGTATGAACACAGCTCTAGGTTTTCTAACTTTGTTTTGTGCAATTTGTATGTTTACAAGTTGCATTTGTTGATAAACAGGACACTAGGAGAAAATTTGTACTGAGTACCATTTTCAGTAATCAAAAAGTGAGATGAATAGTTGGTTTGATGGGTTTTCAGGTTTTCCCTGTGAAAAATCCTCAAGTACATCTTTCAGACACTGTTTTCTAAACGTTGCTATTTGAAAAGCTTGATATTTTGTCAGTTCTTTGAAGATTGTGCACACTGGTTTTGAAACAGTCAATTGCAAACCACAGGATACAGTTCTTCCAGCTTGCTGAGCTGTCATTGCAGTAGCCTGCAACTGCTCTTTTTCCTTAACATGAACTACCTTGACCATTTGTACACTTCAACCAATGCCCATTTGAGACTTAGCATGATGACTTGCCTGAAATAACTCAGCAAGACATTTTGCTGGGTTTACGGGTGTAAGAATACTTTAACTTTGTTACTTACTGCTTTTAACAAGGTTATATTCATTTCTGATTCAAAGTTGTGAATTATACACTCCTTCAGTTACCAGGGTTCTTCAGTGCTATTCTCTCTCTCCTGTGTTAAACTGCTCTCTCTGGGCTTTGAGAACTTTTACAGTTGAAGATGTGGTGGTTCACTTACTCCTGTACATCTAATTTTGTGACATAAAGAAATTAGAAAAACTCTTTTTTTTGTTTTGTTATTAAAAACACTAGTAGTATTCCTTTCAGTCACTGTACTGTCATTGTAGCAAGGAAACTGCCCAGTATTTTGATTTACAGATACTTCATAATGCAGCAGCTAATGCTGTCACAGAATGAGTGCTTAACACAATGTAACCACTAGACTACAGTGTGCCCTCCCAAGAAATTTCTTATTTCTCCTGAAATTACATTTAAATTCAACCATTGTCCTGTCTGACACATCAGTCTTAGTAGACCACATACTTCCCTTTACAAGGTCTTCTTCTGCATATGACCTGGTTCAGCAGGGGAGCATTCCACAAATTACTTAATTCCCTTTGATGACATGCCTCACTGAGACAGCCAATACCAGAATGTCACTAATCAGCATTTTCTTTGATGTATTTAATTTTCTTTTAGTGAATTAAAGCTGAGTTTCACATTCAGTGCATAATGAATATCTTGGGGGCCACTTTGAGGTACTGCAAGAAAGCTCTTGCTGCCTGATTCTGTTTTGCATCATCTGGGGCTCTTGCTGAGGATCTGACTTCTTTCCCTCTGCTGTGCAAGTGCACCAAACCAGATCCCTTTACTGTTCAACTCCAGCTGTGAAAGGCTTGATCAGCAACTGGTAGCTTTTTTGTGAATGCTAATTTTAGACATTCTCTAGTTAGCTAATTGTGGCCAAAGGAAAACTGCAAAACTTTACAACCATCAAGTATCTTACCATAAAGCATTACCGTAGGCATTAAGCCCTGCCATTTTTTTGTGGGTTATTTAACCTATTCAAAAGCTGTCTGGATGCAGTCCTGAGTAATGTGCTGTAGAGCTTAAGCAGGGAGGTTGGACTAGATGACCTCCAGTGGTTCCTTCCAACCTTAGCCATTCTGTGATTCCTAATGCCTTGGAAAAGAAAATAGAAGATAGCAGAGTGCAAGCAGATAAATTGTTATATCTAATTTCTGTTTTCTGCTAAACCTTCTGTACTGGCATTCTGTTTCAGAAATTTAACACATGAATCACTATAAGGTTCTCCCTGAGTCTCCTTTTTCTCTGGGCTCAACACCCCCAGCTCCCTCAGCCACTCCTCATCAGACTTGTGCTCCAGATCCTTTCCCAGCTTCATTGCTTAGCTGAGAGTGTTTTCTAGTGGTTGCTAGCTTGTCATTTACGTAATGCAAGGAGTTTTAAATTATTTGGCTTATACAGAGGAACACAGTGAAATCAGGCTTCCACCAAGCAAGGATTGTTGCCAAATCCTTCATGGTCCTTTCCCATGTTAAATAAAATTCCAGAATTTCTTCAGGGACAGTACATACAAATTAGACCCGAGTCTCTTTATATAAGGCTTTAAAATAATGTCAGAAATAATTCATGTGGGCATGATACTCAGTGTGGATTTTCAATGCGTCTAGTAAAAGCAGATACAGCCTTGTTTTTATGATAGGGATATCCCATGTTGATAAATGACTTGCCTGGGACCTTGAAAGAGAGGTAGGAGTAGCAAACCTGCAATAGAGTGTTTAATAGCTGTCCTGTGAGTTAAGCCCGAGGTCCTGCCCCCTCATTACTAAATCACTTAGATTTACTAAACTGGTTGGAGCAAAACTTGCTCTCAGCATCTAGTTCAGCCTTGTAAAATCATCATGAACTTCAGCAAGTTTCAGAACACAATCTACATACTAATATTTCTTATAAGTAGGGTAGTGAAAAAGGTATTTTATTCTTCTGTCTCCACAAACATCATCTGTGATGTAAATTGAGTCAGTTTTGTTCACATCTGATATGCTGAGTGATGATGTTTTCTATTCCATTTTTAATAAGTGTGGGTTAAGTATATTGACTTTTTTAGTACTGACATTTTAGTAACCATGCTTATTGGTATTTTAATTAGTTTTCAATCCTAATGTTTCTATGTTTGTCCTTAACTCTTATGTACAGTTCATCTTTCCTTTATCTGTCCTGAGTTCTGAAGATTGTTGTAATCTTCAGTCTCCCAATTCCATCCTTTCCTGATCTCTTTTTCCTCCTTCTGCTGCACATAATCTCCCTCCATGAGTTTCTTCTCTCCTTGATTGTGAGCTAGTAACCCCTCCTAGATTTCTACAAATGAAGTGACCTTGGTTTTGTACTGTACTTTTTTGTGTGTTTGTTTTTAAGTGTACACTTTTTTTTCAATATTTACTAGGTGCAAAATTCAAGTCACTTCAGTCACAGTAAGTGTTTCCTAATACATGTTTGGGTTACTAATGATTTCAATTCTCAAGTTCTTCCAGGGGTTTTCTAAGACATACTTAGTGATGTGTGAATTTTAGCATAAAAATACAATAATTTTAAACATATATTTAGTGATGCATCCATCCTCAGAACTTTTTAGAAATTTTTCTTTAAAACTAGATAAACATTTCAAGAAAAATCCTTAAGAAATTTAGCAAAATTCTTATGAGGGGAGACTAAAATTTTACAGAATACTTTAGAGTGTAACTGGAGTGGTGAGACTCAAACTTGGTGTTGTTTAAAAACAGGCAGAAGGAACAGGACTAATAAAGGAGTGTGCCATTGCAATGACATCCCTACTCTGCTTTATTTCACTTTGTTGTTTTCCAGAAGACTCAGAATAAGCACCACCTAATTGTGACTCATATAAATACACATTTGATTTGCAGAAATAAACAATTCTAAATTCAGCAAAAATTTTCCTAGAAATCAGATTTCACAAAACTACTATGTGAAATTAATCTTTGATCCTTTCTGTGAAGCTTTTTTTCTGAATTAGAAAGTTTCTTTCTGAAATAAATAAAGCAAGCAAATGTGCTCAGGATCTAATTAGTTTTTTTCCTGTGAAAAAAGTGAAATAAGTATTTATGTCAGTGTGTTTTCTACGCATAATTTCTGAACTTTATAGAATCTGAAAGTGTTATCTGGTGAAGTGTTTATGGTTTGGATTGGAAGGGACCTTAAAGATCGTCTCGTNTTTTTCTGAATTAGAAAGTTTCTTTCTGAAATAAATAAAGCAAGCAAATGTGCTCAGGATCTAATTAGTTTTTTTCCTGTGAAAAAAGTGAAATAAGTATTTATGTCAGTGTGTTTTCTACGCATAATTTCTGAACTTTATAGAATCTGAAAGTGTTATCTGGTGAAGTGTTTATGGTTTGGATTGGAAGGGACCTTAAAGATCATCTCGTTCCACCCCCCCTGCCATGAACAGAGATACTTTTTACTAGACCAGGTTGCTCAGAGCCCCATCCAGCCTGGCCTTGAACACTTCCAGGGATGGGGCATCTACAGCTTCTCTGGGCAACCTGTTACAGTGCCTCACCACCCTCACAATAAAGATTTTCTTCCTAGTATCTTATCTAAACCTATTCTTTCAATTTAAAGCCATTACATGTCACTACATATTTGTCCAAATTCCCTCTACAGTTTTCTTGTAGGGCCCCTTTCAGTACTGGAAATTGCTGTAATGTTTCCCTGGAGCTTTCTGTTCTTCATGCTGAACAACTCCAACTCTCATCCTGTCCTCACTGGAGAGGTGTTCCAGCCCTCTGACCATCCTCATGGTCTCCTCTGGACTCAATCCCTCAGGTCCATGTCCTTCTTATGTTAGGGGTCCCCGATGTACTGAAATGAGCTTATGAGCTACTGATAGTGTCCCTGTTATTTATGAATTAATATAGAACTTACTGGAGTGCCAAATGCGAGTATTTCAGATGTAATACTGCATCACCATTGTTGTGCGTTTCATGTTTCCAAAGGTGAACACTTTTCTCACTTGTAATGCAGATTAATCTGACTTTGCAGCTTTGTTTTTGAGATACCCTGAATTCTGACACCATTTAGCAAGAGAATCAGGGTCTGACACATGCATATTTAGGATACTTATCTTCAGGGATACAAGTTATTATTCAGGTAATAATTTCTTATCATAATTACAACTCAATTAGACTTGACACTTGAAATAGAGTGTAGCTGTTCATAGTGGACTTGAAAAATGCAATAAGGGGAAGAAAGATCAATGTACACTGCATATAGATGGGAAAAGATTCTACCAACCAAAAAACCCGCCACTGATTATTCTTTTACTGAGAAACATTGAAAAATAGTGTATGGTGTATTTTCATTTGGTTCTGGACCACACTTTTTAAGTCAGTCTTCCATATCATCTCCCATTTCTGTTACTTTAATTCACATTGCAGAGCAGTCTTGAAATACACAAAATTAACTTATTTTGGACAAGAGGTACAAGACTCTGCTATGGAAACCCAGGGTCTGGCACATAGGGAAACCCTCATGTGAGGTATTTTATAGCATTTTCTCCATTAGTAAAAACTTCTGTTTTCTGAGGTGAGAAAATGGCTTCTTGATGATTATCTAACCAGGTTATCTTGCATGAAAAATCAAGACAGCTAGGTTCATAAGCCTTCAGAATGCTTTGGAATACATAAATTATTGAAGTTATTAGTGTGTTTTGCATACAGTGGTTGCACAGTTATATTAAAATACACTTTCAGTGCAGTTGAAGTTAAACAGGCAATCAGTCAAGTTTAAGAGGTGCTGAAGTTATTCTGTTTTCTTGCATTAATGAACTTGCTATTTTTAGAAAAAGATGTAAAGCTCCAGTTTCAATTTTTCAATGCTGACCCATGCAGAAAGATTATTTCTGTTCATAAGGGCTACATTCTTCACCATATGTGGGGGTGGGGTGTGAGTACCCAGTACCAGCATCCTACAGTCTAACAGAACTCACCTCCCAGATGTGACTTTCATCCTTTACTGATGAATGTATTGTTCTCTTAGTGGCTATGAAAATCAAACTAAACAGCTGATCCCACAGTCTTCTCCCCCTTTCAAAATACTTTAAGAGGCAAGTCAAACAGCAGTTAAATTAGTTGTGTTATAGCTTGCTACATTAGTTGTAGAAGTCCTGAGCCAGTAGACTTCAGTACTGCATGGAAAAATTGAAGATGTTTGTGTTACACACAGATGTCTTACCCTTCTGTAGAATGGCTGCAACATTGGAGGTAAAATGGAATGTCCCTTATGCACACTTCTTGCTAAATCTGTTGTGTGTTTATAAGTCAGTTTTAGCCCTACTATATTTATGTCTTTTTAAAAACCTTCTTTGATCCTTTTCATTGAGTTTCCTCTCTCTAAATATGATATGTGAATATGAATCCTGTGATTAATTGTCATGCACTTGTTCTATCAGCTGGTCTTCCATATTAATGCTGGGGCGGTAAAGATGATGAAATTACCCTAATTTTTACCCCCAAAAATTCATACAGTATGTCTCAATAAGAGCTTTCATATGAAAATATTCAAGGATGCTATATTGAAATATTTCATAGACTTTCAGATATGAATCTTTAAAGCTCCATATAAATTTTAAAAATAAAATAAGAAATTTATGTGGAGATTTAAAGGAAAGAAAAGGAAGTAAAAGAAAAGGAAGTAAAACACTGAACATTTTTTTCTTATGAAGAATTTTATGCTTAAAAGTATTTTATTAATTTTATTTGTAAATTCCCTTTGATGCATTGAAAATCAAATTCAACAGCAAAAATTGCTGTTTGCAAAATGAAAGTTAACTAATTTGGACTACTAATAAACATTTTGAGTTTATTTCTATGTTTTCGTGCTTCTTTAAATGTTACTAGTACACCTTAATGTTTAAGTAGTTTCTTAATTCATGATTTAACTAGATACTCTGTTGGAAATATTTGTGGATCCAAATGCAAGTACTTGTGTACTATGTGTGCAAACATTGACTATTAGAGGGGAAGAGTTTAGGTTTTGCCTATTTGTTCAAGGAAGGAGAGATACCACTAATTAGATAATGACAAAATGATAGGGATGTGTGTGACTTTCTAAAGAACTTGTGAGGCTTGGTTTGATTCACAAGTTGGTTTAACTTGCTAAAGATGTCATCAAGAAAGAAATTTTGGTGGTGAAGGTGAATATCAGACATCAAGAATTTTTTCCTACTGTTCTATCTGAGGTTGTAATTAGTGGCAGGTAATACAGCTATAAAATCCGAATGATTTCCATCCATTTTGATTATTAGAGCTGAACCTTTTCAAGAAATTATTTGGACTCTGGGTAAAAACGTAAATACCCTGTGTTAGCTTTAAATTTGAGTATTGTAACTCAAATGAAAAGGTAAGAAAACTTGCAGATGTTCCTTGTGTTTCATTATGAGCAGCATACATTGGCCAGAATGGAACAGTGCCTCTGGTTCTGTGAAGCTCATGTATTGTCTTCCTGCACTCAAAATTATAGACCAAATTCTTTACAGAATGATGTTTTCGTATCTGTAAAAATTGAGCACCTTTCTGAATTCCTTTTGAATTACTCATCCTTTCATTGTGTTAAAAATAAGACTCAAATCTGAGTGATTGACAAAGTTCAAAGGGTCAACTCTATAATCTACAGTAGCTATAAGATTGAGAGAAGTGCTCCTGAAGTTACCCAATCCTGTCATGTAATATACTTATTCCAGCTTGGTAACTTCTAAGCCTCCCTTTCCCTCAATGAAGATTATCTGGAATCACATAAAGAAATTTAAAGTTTTTATAATTTTTGGATATCTGACTTGATTTTTTTTCTAATTAAATTTCTTTTGGATAATGATGTTGCAATATTTCTGAAGAAATAATTATACATCATGGCATCTTTAGCTGCCCGTGTAGGGATAAACCGCTGTTTTATCATTAAAAAATCCCCATCATTATTGACTGTATTGGTATTGCTTCTGTCTAGTTTAATTTATAACATTATCCCAGAGTTCTGTCCTCAGAAAAAGTCCTTGTTTCCACAAAGGTTTTTTTATTTTAATCCATGGCCTTCCCACCTCTGTCATAATTGCTTAATATTTATCCATTATCCCAAAGTGTGAAATGCTGTGACAATGTGACGGTTTTGTGAAGTCTTTCAGCACTCTTCTATTCAATATGTTCTTATTTTATTGTAGGTACAAGTTACAACAAAGATGATACGTTTGAAAGTGAAGGTGCAGAACAAAACTGTTCTGCCATAGGAGAAGAATGTGTAGTACCTGCCAGTCAAGTTCATTAAATTATGTTGTTATAGCAACTGCTTAGCCTCTTCCATACTTAAAATATCTTGTGTCAAATAATTAGTGCTGCTTAATTGTATTTTATTGCAAAAAAGGCAAGTAATTAAAGAGGTTCTTGCAATGGCTGTGGGGCCAGAAGGGGTCAGAAACTACTTGTAATTGGAATATGTTTTGTGAATATAAATTAATAGGTCTAGTAATCTGTCTCTTCATTCCCCAGGATCCAAAAAAAGTATCCAGCATATTTGAATTGCTGTTCCTTGCTTGGAAACATTAATGGATAAAAATTACCTCTTGTCCTCAATCTTTTTTTCCCTTTGTTCTTGTCTGCTTAGAAAATCTGTAACATGTGTGATATATTTAGCCCTGTCCACATAGACAAATGGCCCAGTAAAATTCATTTTGGACTTTTCAGGGCATTTCTCTGTATTCTGGCTGTCAATCCTGTGTTGCAGCAGGTTCTTTTCCTCCAAGTTTGGTCTTCTGCATGAAAACTTCCTGAGCATTTGATCAAAGACAGCAGCCATCATGATCCACAAATATAGAGCTTTGTGGGAGAGAAAAGATTTCTAACAACATAATACTTGGGTTTTCAAGTCAGCGAGTGCCCAAATCAGTCAGCCAAACTAGTTCAAACAATCTCAGTTATGGAATTAGAGCCCATTGTTAAGACAAGAACCTGCACTTTTTCCTGGTGTGAGGCGGTAATTTTTATTTCTCTTCAGGACTTCTGGATTTGATCACCAAGCATTTTTGATGCTGAGTACAGAATCCATTATCGGGCAGTGATGCCTTTCCTTGGTCTTAAAATCAAGAGCCAAACATGCTTAGAAGGGAAAAAAGGGGTTTTACCTCGGTATTTATTTTAAGGATCCTTGGTGCACCCTGTCCAGGTGGAACACGCTGGAATGCACATCCAAATGCACACCCACAATAGTTCGGGTATAACATTACAGGCCTTGCCAATTAACATATCTATCAAAGATTCCCCAGTGAGAGGCTGAGTGAACTCCCCTCCCCGAGGAACTTTCCCCCCCGGACAGGCCTATCTTAGTTTACAAAATGTGTTCCTGAGAAGACCTTGGTGTCTGAGGCTTCTAAGATGTTTGGTCTCCTGGTTTAATGGAATATTGGGTCTGTGCTGGTTATCAGACCTGAAGAATTAGAAGTATGTGGGCTAAAAGGCCCTTAAGAATACATAAAAGTTATATAAAAGAGTATATAAAGGGGGTGTATATAAAAAGCAAAAAAAGCATCATGGCATCAGCAGTAGTGGTTCTTTATTTAAAAAGAAAACTGTGCCATCCTGAGGGGGTGGGGGATTGAAATTAAAGAGCTTCTGAAGCGGTGCAGTACTTGTGTTGTAGAGTACAAAGTGTGTAAAGCAGTACTGCCATTTACTGGGGTAGCTGCAATGCAGAGTGAGAGAGGAACAGATTACAGCCCTCCACTTTATGTAAAAGTAAGTACAACTGAAATATTACCCAGCAAAAGCCTTACCAATCCCAAATGTAGGTCAGTAAGTCTTCCAGTGACTGCAGTTGGAGCTGTTCTGTCTAACCCAAGCAATATTCCCCATG
The DNA here is from genome assembly GCA_013397815.1 of Aleadryas rufinucha. Classification (NCBI taxonomy): domain Eukaryota; kingdom Metazoa; phylum Chordata; class Aves; order Passeriformes; genus Aleadryas; species Aleadryas rufinucha. Next base: position 197,940 of record VZTH01008983.1, on the reverse strand, counting down.
TTTTCCATGCTCTTGCACTGTAGGGCTTTGCAGTTCTGCAGCTGACAGTCCCATCTGTTTCTCTTCATCTCCGAGCTTTGCTCTCATCCTCTTTTTATGTTTACCTAACAAGGTCATTGGTACCTCTTCTCTGTACATACCACTGCAGCAGGAGCTTGTGTTAATGAGGTATGTGGGGCACAGGGAGTTATTCCCAGGTGGCACCTCTGCCATATGGTTTTGAAATTGCTCTTTGCAATGAAAAGGAGAGCTTTACTTCTCCCTTCAGGCCTGCCTTAAGGTAGAAAAGTTGACTTGTTTGTGGGTATGAACCTTTCAGGATCTTGCCAGACATAATTCAACAGAAACAATTTTTTTTAATTAAAGCAATCAAATGCTTTTCCTGAGCCTTTGAAAAAAGCAATGTTCACTGATGAAATCAGAAGAGAAAAGGAAACTGAAAACTTCTTTCCCCAACACTTGTTTCTAAATTGTGCTTTAAAAAAAAAGAACAGAGAAAAAAGATGTTTCCTCATTCCACATTGTATCCATCTCTCACCCATTATGCTTTTAGTAACTGATGCTTTGCAGTATTTTTCACTCTTTAATCTTGCTTTGGAGTGTCTGGATTTGCTTCTCTTACATGTATATCATGTTAATATTTAACTTCAGCTTTAGAGTTAGTAAGTGTTTAAAGGACATTCTTCTTTTATTGATTACACAGCTGTACTGGTGATTGCTCCATGTGTTGGATGACTTGTGTAGGTAGTGCAAAGTGGTAGTGTTTTGAAAGTGTAATTGCAATTTAATATGTTTGCATATGGAACAACTTTGGATACAGAAATGCCTGACTGTTTTACCTTTAGCAGTGTACTAGGATAAATTGTCAACATTTACTGTCTGAATTTGCTCAAATAATTGCAAAAAATCAAACTTCTATCATTCAAACATCGCAAAAGAATTTATTTTCTAACTTCCCCAGACGTTAACAAAAGTTAGATGTACACAGATCCCACATGTGCTGAGTATAATGCCCTTTTCACTCGTCTTTTAAACCAACAATTTCTTCAGCCAACCGAGGACTTTTGAGATGATTAATGCTATAAGTGCTGCTTAATTAAAGATTTTTAAAAAATTATATACATACCTGTTAGAGGTAAATAGTATTGCATTTTGAAATTTCCAGTTAATTTATAGGGGGAAAAATGTGGTGGCCTTCATTTTTTCCCTTGATTTGCAACCCAAATGTTACTGTTTGATTTAAGTAAGAGTTCTTTTGGAAATAATTTTAAATAAGTACATGAATATTTATTTTTGCTTTAAAATTTAGCCTTAACCCTAGCAAATTTTATCAGAAAGCAGATATGTGTGTTCAGAAGAAACTAAACAGATTAGAATTTACAAATATTTTTTGGAGTTATGGCAAAGATATGGAAGATGTTCTGCTGTTTTTTCATGATGAAAAGTGCCAGGCTTTTCTTTAAAACTGAACAGTGTCACATGAATATGCATTAGTTTAACTAAGTATCAAGAGATTTAAAATTCATCTTCTGAAATATTTACTTAACTGCCCTGATGAAGACAGTTGCTCAAAAGGGCATAAACCCCCACTCTCATTGGTTAAGATGGTTTATGGCTTCATAGCCTGTCTTCAATTCAAGTCATGCTAAAAACTGAGGAATTATATGTTATCTAGATTATTTTAAGGCATGTTAAAAATGTATTAACCCTCTGAGATTTGCATTTTTTATGAGAGATTAAGAATCATTTGCATGAATTTGTCATCATTCTGTCCTTTCAAAAAACAAAATCTGAAAGTCTTATATTAGTTCTGTTGGTGTACACGGTCAGTTGAGAGGAGAAAGATCCCTCTGCCAAGTATGAAAAATTAACTCCAAAGTCAGCAGCAGTGTTCTTTGTTCTTCACTTAAGTTGGTCCCAAGAGATGGAAAAGAGTATATAGTTCATATCTTCATAGGACACAGGAGGTTTGGAGAATTTACTGCTCTGCCATAGATTTTCCTTTAGCATAGTTAACTTCTCCAGTTCCAGTCCTTCCTGCCAAGGATGGAATTTATGATTTCTTTCATATGAAACTATCTGCTGTATTGTTCTTGATAACTTAAATTTATTACTGTGCTTCTATAACTACTACATGCCAAGAAACTCTCCCTGAGCTGTGTTTCTTTTATTTTATAGAAAGTGTTTGGTGTTCAGGTGCTCCTTTTGCCCATACCTTTGATGGTGTTTCTTTAAGCAGCCAAACCACTCATTCATGACAGTAGTGGAAATTGTAGGCCTGATGTGATTGTCAGCTAAGGAATCTGAACATTCTTCTGAGGCTACTTGGAAGTGCAGATACTTTTCTGTGTCTTGTTCTCAGCATCTTGTGAAGCAAAGAGAATCCAAATAGTGGTCATCTTTCCCAGGCTACACTCTCCTACTGTAGTTAGTTTTTTGAAGTTCTGGTTCCTTGCAGACAGCTCTGCTTCTTTCTGGCCTTAACTATTTCTCCTATTTTTGGAGAGACAACAGAGACAGCATTTCTTTCCTAAGGCAGTTGCTGACCTGGGTCAGTTTTACATCCCCAGAGTCCTGCAGCCTGCAAATTTTTTGCTCTGCCTGACTCAAGTCACTTGGGAGCAGATCTTCCCCTTCAGTCAGTGTCCTTGTCCCATCCTTGGTGCCTTCTGCTGCTTGCACCCAATGTATGTTCCCTTCCTTTCTCCTTTGCTACCAGGCGTGTCCTTTCCCCTGCATGGGGCTCAACCAGGGAATCCTAGCAACCCTCTGGAAACTGGGCATGAGCACCTACCTGGCACAGGCCCCAGGTGAGACAGGCCTGAGGTGGAGGCTTGGAAGGACTGCACTGCTCCTTTCCTGACACAGGGTGAGGAAAAGATGTTCCTGCAGGCTTTTGTGTTTCCTAAATCTGCTGGATGACATTGCTCTTGACCTTGTGTTGTGTTGGGATGATTAAATTCAGGAATGGTTGAAGGGAGATACAAGTAGCAACTGGAAGAGCTAGCAGTGATATTCAATGGCATTGAGATCATCTGACCTTTTAGACAAGGAGGGAAAAGAAATGTGATTTTTTAATATGTACCTTTCTTAATGAAGTAGCTATGGAAGAATTGAGAATATCAAAGTAGGTGAGTTTGCACTCAAAATTCATTTTCTTATTGGAGTGGATCAAACTTCATCTCCTATATGAATTAAGATTATGTGAATCTGACCAGGCTCCAAATCCAGCATAAGAGTTTTCATAACTAATCTGTGTAGCACTGTGTGAATAGCTATGATTTGTATACTTTGAGCAGAGGAAAGTCTGTAAAGTTTTTATGATGTGAGTAAAAGAAACCTCAGCAAACCCAATCTGACACATAACAGAAGTAGCATAGTTTTAGTTTTTGTTATTTACAGCTGAAGCCGAGCAGCAGATGTATTAGTGGATCAGAACTTCATTCAGCCTTACGTCCAAAGATAAATAGCCTCACTTTTTCAGATGTAGTGCTTATTATGTCAGTTCTTGGAAGAATGGAGCACAGCATTGTACTTGGAGTAATGAATTTGAAATGCTTCAACCTCAATTGAGTGTTACTTAAGCATTTCAGGAAATGGACCCTTAAACTAGCAGTTTTATCTTCAGAGATTTTATTTTTAGGGTGAACCTGCTGGTTCTTGAAACAAGCCTGTGGGGATAAACAAACATTAGTTTTCATCATGTTGAGAAATATTTTTAAGCAGAGACACTCTGTCTTGTCTCAGATTCTGTACTAAGGCAGATTATTGGCTGAGCTGGAGCAGAATGTAAGCTTTTATGTATGGTCTAGGAAGCACTAACACTTTTACTGTTTCTTGATGATACATTGCCTTATAGGAATTTATTAGGACCTGTGTTTCTTCTGTGAAGGATGGGCATTAAGCTGCAGTAATGTCGGTGTAGTGGTTCAACCCTGACTGAGGAAAGAATCACATATTGGCTTCTCAACAATACATGTTTTCAGTTTTCCTTTAGATACAGTCATTCTGCTGAACAGCAATGTGTTACTGAAGGGACACAAAGAGATATGCAAACCTTCTGCCTCAATCTAGTTATGTCTTCATTGCATAGTTTTTGACTTAGAAATCAATGTCTTGTTTTCTTTAAGGAGATTTTCATATGTTCCTCTCACATCTGTCAGTTTGAGTTAAAATCTTAAATGCATAAATAAATGTTCACACCTTTCTGCCTTATGTGTGTGATTGCTTCTATTCATAGATCAATATCTAACTGTAACTTTGTGGGGGTTTTTTGGTAAAGAACCACCATTTTGGTTATATTGAGAAATATAGCATGCACTGTATTGCTTTCAGCTGTACTTGACATTCCCTTGGATAATTTGCCAGTGTAGCACTGTGTAAACTCTCAGGTGGGTCTCTCTATAAAACCTCTGTGAAGTTAAATGGTAATAAGGGGCACTAGTAACATACAAAGCTCTAAACATAGAATGCTGTTATGTTTGTGTTTTCTTCTGTAGCCACAGTAAACACTCATTTCTTGAGATGAGGATGCTTCTGAAAAGCTTGACATTGTCTACTGTGTCTCCTGAGATCTGTAAATTAGGAATCATTTTCTGCCTCTCTGCAGTTGAGTACAGCAAAGTATTATTGTTTCCAAATTACTCTGGGAATGCTGAACGAGGTGCACTTTTGAAGAGCCCAGAGTAATGGTAGAAATGTCACTGAGGTTCTGCTTATTTTCATTGGGCTGGTGCATCATGGCAGAAGGGACAAGGTCAGTGGGTTTGCATGAGGTTTGTGTGGAAGTGCTGAAAAGTGTCATCTGTCAAGTCAGTGATGAAGTGTTGTGAAGAAATCAGTGAGAATGATTTTATAAAGCTTATTGAAAGTGATACACCCAGAAAAACTACTCTGTTTGAAACCTGTTACTGCTAAAATAGTAAAAAAAAATTTATTGCCTTTTAAAACTGACAGAGCAAGGTGCAGGCAGCAACAGAGAGATTTCTAGAGAAAAATGATGCTTGCTTATAGATTTTTCATTTCTAGGCTGCTACTTGGATATTTTAACAGGTAAATGATTGATTTTTCTCTTCAAACTGTGTTCTTAAGTTCTTTTACATTAAATAATATAAGGATCTTAACAGAATTATTTTTGAGTAACATACCCTGTAGACAGGCTTGTAGTGTACTCTCGACTCCTCTCAGATGCATAAATCTTCAGAGTAAAAATTATTTCAATGTTAGTGCATTCTTTTGATTCTCTAGAACATAGGTTTTGTCTTTTTCCTGGATAACCTATTTGCTTTTGAAAGAACTTGTGGGATTTGTGTTAATAAAATCCAATTTTTTTAATGTGCAAGCATGGAATACCGTGCTTTGTAACATTACCACCTTTTAAAGCTGGAAGCTTATAAATTGTAAATATGGTGTTATTGAGTATTGAATGGAGAGAAGAGATGAGTAAAAAGGTGCTTAAGTGATCCTGATGGAACAGTGTGGTGAAAGCTTAATTGTTTAGTCTATTGCTGACCTTTTTTACTGCACTGTGTAATGCTGTAAATATATACACATACACACACATCTATAACATTATGCTGTTAATGACTCTGCTAGGTTTTTCATAAATTTATGCATGCTTTCAAAACTATTTTAAAGGCTAATATCTAAAGATTGTTAAATTGCAAGGCATCTCTGTCTTTTGCAAGCTGCAATTTTAGGGACTGAGTGAGAACTCGAAATCTGTATGAAATCTTTTTTCTTTTTCAAATTTTCTTCCTTTTGTGTTTTTATCTATTACTTTTGAAGGCACCTTTTATCAAAACTGTTAATTTCATGACTGAATCATTCAGTAGCTTGTAGGATATTCGGATTTTTTGCATTTGTTCTTTAGAAATGATCTTCTAAGAAACAGAAGGCCAAAAAATTCCTACTTTTAAAACCTTTTTTTAAAAATGTCTCCAGATTGTATTGTTTCTTGACATTTTGTCTCACGTAAAAGGAAGCAATTTAAGAAAAACCTTAAATGGGAATTGTCAAGGTAGCTAAAATTAAACATTAAATAAAAGGGAGTTTGACTCACAGGTTATATATACAACCCCTCTGAAAAATCTTGTTTTGAAGATGGATATCTGCCCTTTCAGAGAGTGTTCTGATGTACACAGAGCAGTGGGGAAACTGACTGGTACTTTTTTGGAAGATATGTACTGAGACAGGGAATGTTCTTAGGAGTAGTCCTGTGCAAAGTGTTTTGGAGCTATTTCTGTATAATTGTTTTGCATCAGAAATCTGAACTCTTGAGCTTTAGAATACAGCCTTTTATGTGACTTCTCTTACTTTGAATAAGAGATACAGCTCCCTATAAAGGGGGAAGATGGGCCCTATCCAGTTGAGTCCAAAACATTGTTGCCATGCATAGGCACTGTTGATAGTTAGGTATTGAGATGCATTTCCTGGGAGGTTGACATTTTAATGACTAAGCCTATTGTAATGGAAGAAAATGGAAAAGAAAACGTGTGGTATAGATTTTCAAGCTGAGTAGTATTTTTATTCTTTGACTGAATCACTCAAAGTTGTTATAGTGGAAGATAAACTCAATTTTCTGTAGCAGGAGAAAATGATCCTTCGTTCTGATTAGAGACCTGTTGCTTCTAATCAGAGTTTTTTTCATGTGAGAACTGGGGAGAAAATATAAAGTGTTAGAAAAGAGCATTAAAATGCAATGTACGCTCCGTAGAGGTTTTCTTTCCACTAAAGTTTTTCGGTTGAAGAGTGATTCAGGACTAGTAAAGCAAAACACCTGAAGATTAAAAAGTTTAACTTCATAAATAAATCCTAGTCTAAGAATTATATATGAAGCTATCTCTTTTCCTAGAATGTAAATTTTTGCTGCAAAAGATATACTAGAGACTTTCTTTATATTCTCAGTGAAAAAAAGCATTATCCATGAAGATAAATACCTTCTGCAGGGGGACTAAAGATTGTGGGTTTTACCTTAACATATTCCAGGGCTGTGCCATTTTTCATGTTTTGGAAGAAAAGCATCTTAGTAAAGGAACACCAGGCATAAATCCTGAGAACCCTTCATCTGGATCCTTTATTTATTTGTTGAATGAGCAGCAAAGTGCAATAGTGTGTAGATGTAGCCACATTAGGGCCGTTCATAGATACACATCTTTGGCAGGACTGACTTCACAGCTACTCCATAATATGGATGTTTTGGCTTCTCATTTACTTTGCAGAAGGGAGTGTTTGTTTTAACCCAGAGTGTTTGTAACCAGGAGTGTCTGTCACACAAATAATAGTTCTTGTCTGAATACCAGGGGTCGCCCATTTTGACAAAGGCATGGCAATTTAAGCGAGCCAGAATGGCACTTGTCTGTGTCAGAACATGTATTTGCGAGGCGGACATGCAGGTGACATCTGCCTTTTATTACTATTCCTGATGATCCATGCAGATCTATCATTTCTATGTGTTGCATTGGTGCTTCAGTAGAGGCTGGCATCAATAACCCAGATACTTCATCTGTGCTGACCCTTTTTCAGGCTAGGAGCACAGAAACAGCATGACTTGCTCTGCAAATGGTCACAAACCTCCCAGGAAATACGTATTGCAAGGCAATGAAGCTGAGTTTTCAGTGTTTTTCATTCTCTTAACTGCTGAGGCAGCTTGGTAAAAGAAGAAAGATAGTAAGTTAGGAGCTGATGGATGAGGAAGCAAATAAATTAGTCCAGATAGCAGTATAAAAGCAGAAGTGAACTGGGACAGAGGCAGTAGAAAGAGGGATAAATTAGAAAGAGAGGAGGAAAAAGTAACAATAAATATGAGTTGAAAGGAGTAGAGTGAGGTGAGGGGTGGAAAAAAGGAAAGCTGGCTGTGGTGAGCTTCTTGCCCCTTTCTTTTCCTCTTTGAGAACCCAAAAATTTATCTAGAGTTCTGCTGCCCCAGACATATTGACATCCTAAACTTGTCTTGTTCAGGGTGATGGCAAATTTTGCTTTTCTATTCTATTTATTTATTTAAACCAGTACATGTCAAATATTTGTTGAGTCAAGTCCTGCCCCAGCTAGGAGATAGTATGTTAAGAGTGCCTGGTAAGCATTAGTTTGAGTCAAGCAAGTGCATTGTGATAGAGGTGCTGCAGTTTTACACAGGAACCTTTCCACTTATGATGCACAGGGTAGGATACTACAGAGATAATAGGATAATATGACATATCTTGGAGTTCTTTCCGGCAAAGCTCCCGAATGCTTTACTGAAAGTAAAGGAATCAAGTAAAAGGAAAATGACTACAAGAAGGGAATGGGTTATTCCCAGGTTGTGGCAATAGCAAGCCCATGGGAAAGAGATGTGATTTGCTGCTGCTCCTCTTCCCGACTCTTCACAGCAACTTTGTGTCTGGTTAAAAATATAAATCTTGACTTTCAGAAGCATCGAGTGTGCAGTTGGCAACTGAAGTAAATGAGAGCTTATTATTTTGAACATTGTGCTTGGACCTTTTGTTGTCCTTAACAGAGAAATGTAAAAACCAAGTTCAGGTGTTTGCAGTAGTCCCCCTAAGATTAATGGATAGCACTGACAATTTGGGGTCTAATATTTCTTTTTTCCCCAATTCAAGCTTGGAGCTAATCTCATCACCATAGATGTGATTTCAAGATGAACTTCTTCAATTTTGCTCTTACATACTGTGGGGATAAATGCCTAGAGATGGTAGAAAGGGAAATAAATTCTCTGTGTCTGGTCAGGATGGGTGTTCATTAATGTGGTGTATACCTGAACAGTTTTAAAGTAATAATAATACACCTTTTATAGAACAGGGTATAATAACTGGTTCCACTTGCATTTCTAATTTTAAAGCTTCTTCATAAGTATTTTGAACAATCTTTAATTGTGTTGGGAATTTTAGTAAGCAAAATTAGGATTTCCCATCTAAAGTCATACATTCAGGAACAAAGCTGTGTGCCAGGATGTCTTGGCTGGTAATTCTTTCCTGGTCTGGAAAATCTTGGTACCATATTCTATATAAGTGTAGTCTCCTGTCATTACTAAAGTTGTCATTCTGGAATGCAACAATTTGTTAAAATCTGTCCTTAAATTTTAAATCTACAAAATTATATCTCTTTGCATATGTTTCTAGGGGGGCAACTTAAAATTTTGTATGTCTTAAAAAGGGATGGGCAGGTTCCAAGGTCTAGCTTCCACTATTCGAAAAGGTTGTTTATTCCAGGACATGTGTGTGTGAGGGAGAGTGCAACAGCTCTTCCTGTTTCCATGTGCTCACACGTTCCCATGTGTTTGCTTATGTAGATAAATCCCTGCCTGGCACGGGTTCATTTGACATAAATACAAATGAAAATCTTTTCTAAACTCACTAGCAGTAGGAAACAATTTACCAATATATGATTAAATAAGCCACAGCAAAAGAGAGAAGATGATCCTGGCAATGCTGGATGTCTTAATTGCATTTAGGATAATACCAAATGAGACAACAAATCTTTTTCAAACTGAGAAATACAAATTTTTTCTCTGTTTCTTGATGTATAATGGTGAGGTGGAATTTCAGCACTGATGCAGTCAGGATAGTGGCTGATGGAAATTTCTTAGTAAAAAATAAGATGATTTGAAGGAAATTTCTCCATCCAAATCCTGTCATGAGCAGAGAAATTATTGCAAGAATGAGACCGATTGTGGGAGAGGTGGCTGTGATAGACTTTTCGAAAAGAGATGGACAAAGATGCAGGCTAAAAGATGCAGAAGAGATAGGGGAGTGAGACTTCTCTTTTTTGTATGACACCCACGTGGCCTCTATCACTGGCAGTAGCTTGCCATCTTCTGGTCCTCTGACATGTGGCAGCCAGCAGCTTTGTTTCTGTTTTGCAGTCAGAAATGCAGACACTCTCTCTGCACTGGGAGGATACTATGAGATGGCCAAGAACATAAATGTACAGCATCCCAGCTATTCCAGTCCAGTTCCCCTTGCGGGGTTTTGGATACAAGTAGTACTCTATCCTCACTTTGTGTCAGGTGAGGTAGGTCACTCCACGTTCAAAATGTCCATGCAAGAAAATAATGCCAAGAAGCTGGTGATGGAGAAAATTCATGTGCAGACTTGCTTAGCAGTGACTTTTTCTTGACAATTTCAGTTTTAGAAGATTAGCTAAGCCCCTTTTATAGAAGAACTTTCCTGACATAAGCCGTGTAGTGGAGGACACAGCTGTGTACAGCCTAGTGACAACTTCAGTTCCTGTGCTTTGGCATATGGGTTTCAGACTGTAGAAATATTAAAGCAGTGCCTTCATGTGTCCTTGCAGATTTTTCAATTGATGAACATTAATTAATTCACAGGATCACCCACAATCACAGAATGAATAAGGGCACACTGGAGGCCATCTGGTCCAAGCTCCCTGCTCAAGCAGAGTTCTCCAGACCACGTGACCGAGGATTGTGCCCAGCCACCTTTTGAACATCTCCAGGGGAAACTCCACACCCTCTCTGGGCAATCTGTTCTAGTGCTTGGTCATCAATACAGTAACATTTTTCCTCATATTCAGGTGGAACTTCCTGTGCATCAGTTTCTGCCCATTGCTTCTTGTCCTATTGCTCAGCACCACCTCCTGACACTCTCCCTTCATATACTTATATACAATGCTTTAGAAAAAAAATAGCCTAAAAATGTGAACACAAAATTGTAAAGTGGTTTAGGAAATTAGTTGTCAACAATAAGGTATTTTTGATACAGTGTTCAACATCTAAACATGGTAAAACTGCTTCTTCAGAAATTTCTGCAATGTAATTTCATAACTGCTTCCTAGAAAAGTTAATTCTGTATCTATGTTTTTAATTTGTAGGTACATTGAAACCTTGAAGGAACACAAGCCAAAAATTGTCTGGGATGAACAAATTGCTGAACACTACTTTGAATACAAAAAGTGAGTTACATTTATTAACTTAGCATTCTGCAAATATTTTTGGGCATGAGCCGGTGACTGTAGTATGCAACTGAATTCAGCAAAAGGAAATTCTGCTGGTTGTGATCTGTGTGTCAACACTGAATTGCAGCATAAAAGAGTGCTTTGGGTGAGAGGAGAAAATCAGAGAAGGATTCATGAAATTACATAAACTAGAACAATCTTTAGAAGAGAAGTCTGATGAGTCATATCTTTAGAAATTATCCATCAAAGTTATTGAGTGTCAGTTAATCAGAGGCTCTGAGATGAGTACTGTGAGCTGTCAGGTGATTACCAATAACTCAGCCAAAAATAGTTCTGAGAAAAATCTATGGTATAAGAGCCTGGTTTCACAAGTCCTACTGCTAAGATTGTTTAAGCAACAAACTTCCACTAGATGGAATGGGAGAAATGTAACAGAAAGAAAACCAAGTGACTTCCAGATAAAATTTTTGAAAGAACTGAGAGCATTAAGGGGAACAATGTTCTTTGTCCTCCCTTTTTCATCATGAAATGACAAGAGGATTCCTGATCTAGGAAGAATCCATTTAAAATAGATTTAAATAAATAAACCCAGCAATATCTTATTAACCCTCTGATAATTTGCTAATTTTATGCAAATATACCAAAATATGCTAAAATGATACAAAGAAATCCTACTACTTCTGCAAAGCTATGTCTTTTATATTACTCAATGCATTGTGAATGTGAAGACACATCTAAAAGGAAGAGTAAAACACATTTTAGAAGCTTTTAATAAAAACAATCAAAACTACTTCATTATTTCCATAACATTCTTGTCTAAAATATTTTTAAATATTAAAAAAAAAAACCAACTAAAAACCAGAAACCAAAACTAAACCTACAAATTGCCTACCTTTGTATTTTTAGTTTATTTTTCAAGGTTTTTCTCAGCTGGTAATTTTCTTCTGACTTTTATTTCTTACCAGAAAAAAAAAAAATCTCTTGTTCAGCAGTGTTTTAATTTGCTTTCTGTGTTTTTTATGAAAGGACTGGGATCTGTATTCCTTCATATTTAATTATTTGGTATCCTGTTGCAAAATTATTTTGTACCAAACAATTACAGTTTTTTGTGTTAACTAAAGAGGGATAAATCAGAAGTTCTGTTTTACTGATTACTGATCTTTAATGGAAAATCCAGTTGGAGACACAATGAGCACTGGATGAAAACTTGCTCTCAAAAGACTAACTCTGAGGGCTCTGATTGAATGGCATGCTTCTGGGATTCATATCTGAACCACGTTTCTTATATGGCAGAATGAACTTGTGGGGAAGGGATAGCTTGTCTGTAGTACCACCTCTTTTTTCTTTGAAGCCAGCCTTTGGAGGTTCTTGTGTGTGGGCTTCCTGGAGGAATTTTCGATGCACGAAGCACACTGTGTCTGAAAATCACTCTAAACTTCACTTGTGCTGTGCTTGGCAGTCAGCTGTGTGGTTCAGCTGGCTGCAGGGGAGGCTTATTTAAGGAACTGTTCTTCAGTTACCACTTTGTTTTGCAAAGGTTCGATTAGGTTGGACGGGGATGGCAGCCAGGCCTGAAATATGTATGCTTCCCTGGTGAAAGCCTCTCACCTGGAAATCCTGCATGTCTGCAGTGGCTGAGAAATGAAATCATGAATCTTTAAGCAAAGCACAGCTAATGACTTCATGTAGCAGGCAGAGACTGTCTGTTACAAATAGTTGCAGAAATCGGAGTGCTTGTCCCAGTGCACAGGCAAGTATTCATTTGTGTAAGTTGTGAGATTTTAGGAGCAATTCCTTCTTGGTCTGTCCATGCACTCTGCATTTTCTCCTGGCCGAAGTGGTAAAGTGGTGCTGTGAGATCACTCGTAACTCGTCCTTCTCCTTACTAGGGGTTTAAAATGCAACCTTGGTATTTGTGCCCAGTACAGCTTGGCCTGTCTGTATATTTTATACTGCTAGCATTTAATTTAGCCTGAAAGACAGTAATTCAGGGAATTGGAGAAAATCTTTCACAGTTTGCATCAGAAAACCAAATATCTTCATCTTTTTCAGATGCGCATTTAGCAGGCACAACTGTCTGTTACTATCTGACAGTTTTGTCATCCAGTTGCAACAAAATATCTCGGTGTTTACTATGATACGGTATCAAACCATCTCTGTTGTGAGATCTCTTCTTGGATCCTCTGTTTTCACTGTCAGCCTTTTCACAGTATCACAGAATCTCAGAATGATTAAGGTTGGAAGGGACCACTGGAGATCGTCTTGTTCCACCTCCCTACTCAAGCCGTAGAATTTGTTACTCAAGGTTGTACCCAGGCGACTCTGGAATATCTCCAGTGAAGGACACTCCACAACCTGTCTGGGCAACCTGTGTCCGTGCCCAGCAAGTGACAGGCCTCCAAATAGACCCAGTGCCACTGATTATGTCCCTCTGGTGTCTGCCATTCAGCCAGTTCTCAATCCACCTCCCCATCTGCTTCTCCAGCTCGCACTTCCTGAGCTCGTCTATGAAGATATCCTGGGAGAAAGTGTCAAAAGCCTCTTATGCCTTCTTTATGACTTGTCCTTAAAGGCCACTAGTATGGGGTAAATAAGAATCTTGTCTGACTGCCTGGGTTGTTTTTGTTGTAACCAGTTCTTGGGTGAGGTGTTAGGCATAAAGAAGTTTGGGGCTTTCATCTCATTCATTAAAGGAGGACCTTTCTGACGAATGTTCCCATAACCAATACCTGCAGGAGAGTGGCACAATTGCATAGCTGACTTTTAGATACATTGTGCACCTTCTCTTAACAGATTTTTGGATTTATGTGCTGGGATTTTTTTGCATCTACATTAGGAAGGGGCAGGAGTAGAAGTTCTTATCTGCAGTAGAAAAGGAAGAGAAGCAGAGAAGATTTTGGCTGTACTCTGCCCTCAAGAGGTGGAGTAGCCAGAGTGCAAGTATGGAATGAATGGTAGTTGATAGCAACAGTGTCTGATTTCAGTGAAATGAACACTGGGTAAGAAATCTCAGATATGAGCTACGAAATGGGAAGTAGTCTCTTGTCTTTGATATGTATGTATTAATGCTCATGTGCTGAACATACTAGCATACCTTAATTTTATTACCAATAATTTCTTCAAAATAAAGTTGGCAGTTTTCTTCCACTGAGGTTGTTTCCTTTTAGTGGAAAAGAATAAAACTGGTTTTGAATTCTAACCTTAGTTTAAAATCCTATTATCTATCAAAGCTATTGTGACTATTTGGTTTTTTGTTTTGCAGAAACAAGGGAGGAAAACATGCAGTCTTCTACCCAACACTGAAGGTAGGTGCCACTTTCTCAGGTCAGAGGGCTGTAAGAGGACACAGATGTTTACTTCACCTGTTTCATTATTGAGGCATTTCAGAAAATGTTGAACTGAGTTTAGGCTTTTGTGAAAAGAGGTTTACCCTCATGTAAATATTATGTAAATTGTTATGATTCAAAGCTTCAGCTGCCTGTGCAAGAAGGTTGGTTTTTTCTCTCATGCATATTGGGGTTTTGGGATCTCTGAAGATTTTGCATGTCTAGAGCTAAGACACACCAGGACAAACCAGTGCTGTGAGAGGATCTGTTCAAGTGAACAGCTCATGTACTATCAGACATATTGTTAGCAGATTCTCAGACAAGATACCAAAGAAATTTTCCTTCTCATCATGGTGGCTGGAAGCTTGGAGAACTTTTGCCTTCCTTTGTAACAGGGTCCTGATTCTCCCTGTCAGCCTGCATCACCCTGTTTTCTTCAGTTCTGTTTCTGTGGAACCTATTTTAGTGTTTTGAAAACTTCTACACAATAGCCTTCAGTACAGCAGAATACAGGATAAAATTCTTAATTACACCCTGAGTTCCTAGGAAGCTATCTTTAGATTTTCTCAAATTAAACTGAAGTCAGCATCTTAAACCTCTGCTGGCTTTTACTACCAGAAAAGAATTGCTTCTGCAGTGAAACTACGTCATATTTACAGAGAACAGAGACATTTTTTATGGTTAAACTAGTATGGAATGATCTAAGGCTCTGTTTTCCTGGACAGGATTGTTATCTTAAGCACCATGAGTAAAAGGATATTTCCCTTCATTAATCTAATACTGATGGAAGTACTATCACATCTGGGATATTAACTACCACGTCTAACTGTGTTCTTGCTAGTGCTGCATGTCTGAGAGTGTTAGAAAGTTTCACTGGGAATCTATCAGAGAAGAGATAGCTTGTGCTGTTATGCTGGGTTCTCTTTGGCCTCATGGAACGATTTCACCCTGCCATTGTCAGTACTAACCAGGTTAAGAACACTCATTCCTGTACATTTCTTCCATTATTTCTTCTCTAACAGATCACCACTCAACTGTGCTGATTGGTGAATGCATGGAAATGGGTTTTCTTTCCATTTGCAACAAGCTTGTACTGAAATATTTTGAGATTTGTATGCTGGTCAAGACGGTTGGGAAACACTGGATTTTATTACCTCATGAAAAATATGTTTCTTTCTCTTTTTAATGTTATCATCACTGACAGGTTCCTCAGAATCAGTTTGTTCATGATTAGTTAAAAGCAGTCATGAATGCCAGGCCCAGTGGATCTGTTAATGATGCTGTGATACTTTATTCTGTTTCCCATGGAAATGATTTTTAAACACATCCCTAGTGTGAGTAGTTTAAGCATTGCAGTGCTGCAGCTCAAAGTAAGAAAACCTGAGAGCAAAAGATTGAAAAATAATTATTTTTGTTTGAACTGAGAAAAAAGGTGCAGAACATGAACTGTGGCATTGCTTCCCTTGTAAACCAGTGGCTAAACTAACTCTTCTAAATCAATGGCTGGAGCTCAAATAGAAATACTTTTAATTATTATCTCCAAGAATCTCTTTAAAGTAGAATTTTTGTAATATAAATTGTGACTCTGTCCTGGGAAAAGGCAAGGGTAGGCAAGAGATCTTGATGGTATTTGACAAATTGTTCGGATTGTCTTCAGTGATAAAGTTTTATTTTACCCCTGAGACATTCCTGGGAAGAGTTAGAATTTCTGTACATTGTGAAATGATAGCCTAAATTAGAATAGTCCTTTGCATAGTTCATAAATCTGATTTATTTCTGTGGCATTTTGTCAATTTAGCTGGTAATCTTTTATTAGGTCATTGAATTAACTGGTACGATTAACTGTCTTGGACTGAATGATTGCTTGCTAACCAGAGAGTATTTGAAATACAGGAGAGGTTTTTCAGTAGCTGGTTCAAGGGTAGATGTTTTTAAAAGCTCTGATAATGGCATGAAAAGATGGCAGTATGGAGTGCCTGGTATCTCTGACTGAAATGGGATTGCTTTATGTGTCTTTCTCTTAGTCCATCCAGTTGCGCTTGGAGCTTGCAAAAGAATTGGGCACTGGAATATCCATCTGGGAACTGGGACAAGGCCTGGACTATTTTTATGACCTGCTTTAAAACAAGAGATGATCTGAGAAAGACTTTATTTGCTTCACTGAGGCTCCACCTTCAATTAATCTGGGTATCCTGGAGAGGTGATTTTTAGAACATTTTTTTGTAATTTATATTGTATCTGTATTAAACTTGCTTTTTTTTTTCCAATAAAGAATCTTTTTTGATTTGCCACAGAGTTGTGATTGTTGGTATCTGATAAAATTCAGAATAAAAAACCACAGAAATTTCTCTTAAAGCACCTGAATTCCAAGTCATTGAAAACAGACCAATATAGCTGGATGGAGTCAGAGTTGAAAATATTTTATGGAATGTTTTCTACAAGAAATAAAATGGGCAAGTTGATGCCATCTGATCAGACAAAGACCTCTCACAGAGCTGCTGGTAATAACCAAAGTAAGAGAACAAATAAATCCATCATATTACATCGAGGAAATTTAAAATCTGCTGGACTCTGCATCTTGCTGTCTTCTGGTAAGGTAAGTGAACATAAAATGTCAGGAGGGGAGACCAATTAGAAGACTTTCCCTCAAGCTGGTAGAAAATCAAGCACTGACAAGCTAAGCTGTTGGCTCTGTTTTGTCATGGTAGTAAATTCCTTAAGTAGTTCTGATGCCATAATGCTTTTTGGTTTTTATATATGCCCCCTCTATACACTCTTTTATGTAGCTTTTATGTATTCTTAAGGGCCTTTTAGCCCACATACTTCTAATTCTTCAGGTTTGATAACCAGCACAGACCCAATATTCCATTAAGCCAGGAGACCAAACATCTTAGAAGCCTCAGACACCAGGGTCTTCTCAGGAACACATTTTGTAACCTCAGATGGGCCTGCCCGGGGGGGGAAAGTTCCTCAGGGAGGGGAGTTCGCTCAGCCTCTCATTGGGGAATCTTTGATAGATATGTTAATTGGCAAGGCCTGTAATGTTATACCCGAACTATTGTGGGTGTGCATTTCAGTGTGCATTTGGGTATGCTTTTCAATGTGCATTCCAGCGTGTTCCACCTGGACGGGGTGCACCAAGGATCCTCAAAATAAATACCGAGGTAAAACCCCTTTTTCCCCTTCTAACCGTGTTTGGCTCTTGATTTTAAGACCAAGAAAAGGCATCAGTTCAAAGTCACAGTAATTTCAATTTATGACCTGTTTCTAAATCAGTTCTGTTACAAGAGATGCTCTGTGATTTCTCTGTTCTGCTTAGCCTGCTTGGTGTCTCAGTTCCAGTATTTAGCCCTAGAGCATGATGCATCAGTGGCCAGTTTGTGGGAATTGTACCATTCAGCAACAAAGGCTCTAATGGTAATCATGGATTCCATGGACATGATGGATTCCACGTCCCCACTAGACAGAGCCCCAGCAGCTCTGACAACCCCTTGACTTAAGCAGGCACTGTGAATGTCATCAGTATCTTTGTGCATGAAGCTGTCATTCTTCAGCTGCACACATTGGTGCTTTTGTCTCCGTAATGTGAAATTTTTAGGAACCCAACAGCTGTAGAAACCCATCAGTTTAAAAACAAAGCCAAAAAATGTGTCCCTGCTTCTTGGTTTATAGTATTTGTGTTTGTTGAAATCCACAGGCCTCAAGGCAATTTCTTCTAAGGAACTAAGAGGTGCTGGGAATTTGATGAGGGTGTCATTGGTCACCAGCAGAGACTCAGGCAAAGAGCTCTGTTCTCCCACTGGTGTTCTTGCCACTTACAGTTGTCACAAAGATAACTGCACTCCTCTGTTCACATTCACCCTTCCCAGTAATTAATCTCAGCGGGGAATTTATCTGCCCCTGCTGTTTTCAGCAGAATAAATCCCACTGTAATCCACCATTGATTAAAGAACTATTGATCTTCACCTTTCTGATTTAGTTCTGGCATCTCTCGACTTCTCACATGGCGAGTATCCAGCTGGGCTTACTAATCAGGTTTCTTTCTTCCATACCATTAGTAGTAAGATAATTTGCTACATGAATCCTTGTGTTCAATTAACTTGAACTTTCTAGTTCGTTCAAAAGCAATTTAAAGTCGCTCTGGCAATGGTATCTAGAATAGCACAGGAATTAAATTCTATTACACTGTTTTTTCTACTTTCAGTGGCACTATTGAACCAGAGTGTCTCAGGAAAAAATACTCAGCAGTGAAAGGGATTATGTTCTGAAATGACATCCAGTTCTGTATTAGCTAGTAGGTAGCTTCCCAAATTGGATGTGGGGAAGAAAATGATATTTCATTTTAGCTTGTTTCCTCTCTAGAAAAGACATACATAACTTATCACGATTTTTTTAATATTCTGTGATGATTTTTTATGAAGTTCATGATTCTTTTTTGTCTTTGAGTACAGCTATGTTAGCAAGAAATGTCTTTTCCATCCTTAGAGGTAGAACAAATACCTCTGTGTTTCAAAAAGACAAAACTTACCCTTGCTGTATCATGAAAAATAAATACCAGGTAAGAAGTACCAGATAGGATTTTGAGCCATCCATGGTATATTGGTGCTTGAGGCCAAGAATGTTGCCGTTGTCTCTAAAGGCAAAACATGTTTGTTGCTTCAGAAATAATATTCTAAAAGCAACAAAGTTGACATTATTCTTTATTGTGACATTCTCTGTTAAAAAAGAAAAAAAAAAGAAAAAAGAAAAAACCAAATGGGCATCAGAAGGCTCATGAGGTCCAGAATGAATGCAGAACAGCTTCTGATGCGTTGGTCTTGCATTTCCCTAATTTTTCGATATGTAGGAATGTCAGGTTGTCTTGTAATAACAGAGAATTGAGAAATCAGTGAGCCACAATGAAAACAGCTTTCTTTTGAAATTTGCACCTCAACACGTTTATGAGAAGTGACACAGGAGAGAGATGCTGGTATGAAAGGGGGTCCTGCAGAGCATCTCTTTTATGACAGGTGGGGAAAACTGTGTGAGGGCAGAAGGTGGGAGGGAGTCCTGAAGTGGCACTTCATTATTTATTCCTAAATTTAAAAAGCAAGTATTCCTAACATGAGGCATTTGGCAGGGCAAGGCCAAAGATACTGGATATAAAGGATCAAGGGTATGACTGGGGAGAAATATTTAGTGTTTCTATTAAAACAGCTTACACCTACCATAGCAAGCAGTGAAATGGAAGTGTGTTTATTTGAACACAGTTTATTATCATTAAGCTTTCTAAGATGCATTTAAAAAAAAAAACAAAAAAGGTTTGCTGTATAATCCGGCTCTGTTGCAAGAAAAATTTCCTTGTGTTTGTGTAAGATATCAAGACCTATGAATGTAAAGGCATCTTTGATCTGCCTGATGCCAAGTGGAGATTTTTTCCAACTGACCTTTGCTCTTGTATTTTTGGATGATTTTCTTTTTTGGGTTAGACTTACACAGGGTTAAGATAAATACATTTTTCTGCACGATTTTTATTGCATTCACTGAGAAAAAGAAATAGCAGCTGATTGTGTTGCAGCTGGCCTTCAATATGAAGCTTGTATTTTTACTGTCAATTATCATCACACACATCCTTTTAACAGGTATCAAGGGGGGTATCTGTATTAACTAAGTGACAAAAAAGAGGACATATCTGGCTGCTTGTAGGACCACATGGGCCATTCCTCTGGGATAACAGCATCCCATCTTATCTCCTGTGGTAAGTATATCTTGAAAACTTGATCTGCCATAGCATCTTTGTAATGAGAAGCAGATTTAACAGAGAATTGTGGAAAATAGGTTGTTTCGCTTGTCTCATTGTGAGGTGCTACACTTTCAAGAAAAATTGCTATAGTATTTTATGTTATAGTTCCTTTTTTTATCATATATAGGTGTGGAACTGCAGAACCAAGTGTAGCTTTGAGGTAAGAAAGTTGGGAGAGAAAGAGAAGAGATAAGATGATAAGGTAGACCAAAGGCTGACAGTAGTAAAACAGGTTCTTTAACCAGTTCTTAGTTATAAAGAATTATTGAGTGAGTTGTAACAATTTAGTGTTTATGGGCTTAAGCAAAAATATGGAATGGTTTTTTTGTTTCTGCTGTGAGTTGCCAGTGGTAATTATTTGTAAGAGTGGGGGAAGTGTTTTGTGCATGCTCATCTGTGGAGACTGCAAAGCTAATGGATGTTCACAGGAACTGTAATTACAGTCTCTCCTGAATTTGGGACATGTCTTTTGAAGTTTACTGTTTTGATTAATACACAGTGCAGCTCTGTGACTTCAGTTAAACAAATGGCAGCACAAAGCAGATGGATTCTACCTCTGCACCTTGAAGAGGTTGTATGCAGCTATTTCCTGAAAATAACATTCCTTCAGTGATCGCTTTTATATGTAATAAGTGCAAATTAAGTAAGCCTGAATTGGTGTTTTGTAGTCTGCCAGGCAATCACTTTGATAGTCTGTGTTGGGCAAAAATATATCATCTCTTTAGAAAAAAAAAAACCAGCTTAATATGAAAAAATAACTGGAATAGAACTTGATTAACGCTACTTATTCAAACACTTGCAAAAATAAACAACATCACTTATCTTGTTAGTATATGAAATTAAAAGCAAAATGTGTTTTAAAATATATTTTATTGGAATGAGAACATTATAACAAAATGTTATTTTGAAAAAAATGCAGATGAATGGAATCTAAGATTCAAAATTTAAAACAGTTTGTTGTTTTACATTCCTACCTATATCAGTTACCTTTTCTGGATATATTCCAATGTTAATTGGCCATAGTGTAACTTTAAATTATTTCAGTAAAAATACTGTAGAAAAACCTGTAGGCTATTTTTCCTAGAAACAAAGAAGTTTCTTACAACTCTTAATGAAATAAACTCTTGCTCTGACTTCCAGCACGTTAGAACTTATTCTCCATTTAACTGCTGAGAGCAAAGCAGATGGGCGCTTTCGAGCTGCCTTTATGTGGCACACAGATCATATTTTATTCCATCCATTGTGTGGAGTTTAAATAAGGTAAAATTTAGCAATTGTCTAGTGCAGGAAGGCAGAACATAAAATAAACCCCTGCCCCTCTGTGTATGAATGCTCAGCTGGCTGCCCAGGTGGGAGCAGAGTTTAATCACAGGGCATTCATTACCTTGCCCACCTGATTTGAGAGCAGTAATGAAGATGATGTGGAAATGTTTAGTGTAAATAAGCACCATATTGTCTTTCTACAGACCTCCTAACTTTCCTTATTTCATTTACCAGAAGCCACTAATGTGAGCGGACATGCACACAGTGGCAGGAGGGCACAGACCCTCTCATCTCTAGATTGCATACCATGGGGTTTTGCATACCATGGGGTTTTTTGCATAAGTGACTTGCTGCAAGGCTTCCCAGATGGTTGCATTTTTCTGCAAATCCAGGAGCAGTTCCTCAGAGCTGGGCTATCAAATATCCCAGCTCTGTCATCTCTTACTGTTAAGTTCCTGCTCTGTGTGTGGCTGCAGCAGGGGCTGTCTGAGTGATGTGCCTCACCCTCCTCAAAGGTTAGTGTGGATGGAGTAGATGATTATGGGGTTTCAAGTTTCCTCCAATATGTTAAGTCTACACATTATGGTTACCTCTGCTGCTCATCCTAGTCCAAAAGGTAATGCTAAATATTGTTTTCCTTTATTTACTACATACATTTGCAAGCGTAAAAGCAGCTTAAAAACCCCTTACAGACATTGCTAATTTTCACTAAACATTACCTTTTTATTTTTCTTTACAATCTCTAGGTAGGACTTTTGACACATTTGAGTGAGTTTTCTTCCAGTGCACTGGTGGAGAGCATATACTCCACTGTACGCTGTCTTTGCTTCCAGTTGTGAAGGATGGAACTGTGACTAAAAATAGCCAATAGGCAGTTACTGCCCAATGCAGGAAATCATTTAGGACTCTGTGTGTCCATTTTCACCCCATATTTAAGGTTTCTTCTCTGATTTTTCAAGTGAACTTATGTGGGGAAGAAAAGTTGCTATAAGTGATTTGGCAATTATTACAGGTTTTGCAATCTTTTTGTGTTTTCTTTTGCTCCTTTGGGAGCTTTATATATCATGAGTAGATGAAGGCCCAGCAGCAGCAGAATCAGAATTCTTGTGCTGTGGAAATTAGGGAAAAGATGCCTGGGAGTGTTGTGTGACCACACTGAGAGAGAGGAGGAGAGAGTAATTTATGCCATTTGTAAAGCTGGCTCCCTAATGCCTACAGTTATTAGAGTGATACCGTGGGAGGAAGGGTGGCAAAGCTCAGCTCTGCTCATGGCAGCGACCTCTGGGCTGATTTCCCTCTTGTTTATTGGTGCTGTTTCAGTTGCTGTGCTGGGAGCTTTAGTGTAAAACTAGTGGTTGTGTTATTTTTGCTCTGCTGTTTCATGTCCAAATGTGGAAAAACCTTTGTGCTAATAATATTTTTCATTTTGCCCCCATTAAAACAACTGATCAGCCTGGCTAAGTGAAAGCCAAAGTGTCTTTGTTTTGCAGTAGAGCTGGAGCTACTGAGGAACCAGGTGGAGGTGTTTGGCATATTTCATGCAGACCACTTCTGCTAGCATAAATAAATAGTTTTTTCATAAATGACAAGCAGTGTCTCTTTACAAATATATTTTATCATGTCTTGCAACTGTAGAGCTAACTTAAAATTAGTTCTTTTGGTTTTTTTCAGTCTGGGTAGCTTGCTGATATAATTAGCTGGAATTAACACTAGAAAGTATTTTATTTAATGATGCTTTTAGAATCACAGCACTAAATTGTTGTCTGCTGTATGAGGCCTTTGCATCCTGCTTCTGCTTTTTAGCTCAGAACTTTCTGTTAAAATGAAATTGCATTTGCTGTTAGCTGGGAAATGTTTTAGATGGACATTCTGAGTCAAACAGTGGGACAGGATTTTAAATTCCATCTAATTCCTCCTTTCTTCATTCACATCAACCCTGAAATTGAGGTTGATGTGAGGATGCAGTTGCACACAGGAGATTGGCTGAGCTCATGTCTTGAAAGCCTGGTTTAGCAGTTTATTAACTATTTTAAAGCACTGAGTGTTAAATTGTACCTTTAACATTTACTTTAAGATTTGCAATTACTGCCTTTGACACAAGAGGGAATGATCAGTAATTTTTAAGAGGTTTTTTTTTCTACTGAACCAGATTTTTTAATTGCTTTAGTAAGAGTTAAATAAATATATAAAGTGGCAGGGAGAATAATCATCATCCCCAGAATGAAAACTTTCCTGTTGTGTCTAATAAAGACTGACCTCTGAGCAAGGTCCCAGTTTTGTGTTCAGATTTCATCTTCTCCCCTTGGTTGCAGCAAGTGAGCTTATCTGCCCATGTCTCTTAAGGTGGTGGGCAGGGCAGAGTAGAGAAAGAGTGTGTGTGGCTGTTTGAAGGGGATGAGAGGAGGGAATGGGGGCAGAACAATTGCTTTCAGAAAAAATGCACTTTCTCCTTTTCTTCCTTCTGTAGGACCAACAGAGAAATAGACTTGGCAAGATGAAACCCAAACCCCTGTGTTCCAAGTTGATCCCAGGGCATTTTTGAGCATTGTCTGTTTTGGAGCCTAGGACTATGAAATATTTTGGCAGGCTGTGCTCTGTCTGTGGCAAATATATTTGTCAAAACTGAGGTGACTTTTCTGATGGCTTCTCCCAGTGCTTTTTGGCAGAGCACTAGAAGTTGTTGAGTGAATTTTGCAGATGACAGCATGAATACTGTAAATACTTGTTGACTTCCCACGTACACATATTATAGTGTATCATTTGAGCTTCAAGTGTATGCAGTATTAAACTCATCATGGATATAAGAAGAACTCCTCAGGGGGGTATGAGAAGCCTTTCCCTTCTCCTTCTCAGGAGCCCTTAGTTGTTAGGGATAACTGCACTGGAAAAAAGGTACAGGGGACAGTGTTCCAAAGAGCACACAGCCTTAAACACACCTGGCAGACAAAGTGGAAAGAAAAGAGAAAATTACTTTTTCAGTGCCAGGTAGTAAATCTGTCATGAAGTCAAATGGGAAGCCAGGGTTTCTGACCCTGGGTGTCCTGGGGGGCATCAGGCACAGCATCGCCAACTGGGCACGGGAGGGGATTGTCCCGCTCTGCTCTGCACTGGGGTGGCCTCACCTCCAGTGCTGGGGCAGTTTGGGCACCACAATATAAAAGATATCAAGGTATTAGAAAGCATCTAAAGAAGGTGAAGGGTCTAGTGGGGAAGCAATACAAGGAGCAGCTGAGGTCACTTGGCTTATTCAGCCTGGAGGAGACTGAGGGGAGACCTACTGCAGTTACAACTTCCTCGTGAGGGGCAGGACCTGAACTCTTCTCTCTGCTGCTAGTGACAGGACCCAAGAGAATGGCCTGAAGGTGAGTCAGGGAAGATTTAGGTTTGGTATGAGGAAAAGTTTTTTCACCCAGAGGATGTTTAGGCACTGGAACAGGCTCCCCAGGGAAGTGATAACAGCACCAAGCCTGACAGAGTTCAAGAAGCATTTGGGTAAAACACTCTCAGGCACATGGTGTGATTCTTGGAACTGTGCTGTGCAAGGCCAGGAGCTGGGCTTTCATTATCCTTGTGGGTCCCTTCCAGCTGTGGATATTCTATGATTCTGTCTCCTACCATGTGCTGGCTAGACCCTGCTGCTGAGTTATACAAACCAGAGCAAGCTGGAGCAAAGTAAGGTCCCTTCATCACTGACACCGTGAGGATCTTTTTGAATTCACTCACTGCAGAACAATCTGTTGGGATGTGTGCATGTAAAAATGAACAGAGCATGCTGCCATTCTGAGTGGTTCTGTGAGAACTTACGAGTCCTTCCCCTCACCACCACACACTGAGGAAAAATGGCTTTGCTTGTAGATATGGAGACAAGCAGTTATACAAAGCATAAATGGAAATAGTAATTTGTACAACATGCAGTCGGCTGGAGGAAATAACTACTGCAATAAGTCATGGAGCCACAGACAGTAGCTGGATCTTTAAAAGGCCTGAATATTTTCCTAGTCATAATGTCACTGATTACACACTTCAAAGGGAGCATAAAGGTGTATTAGTCCTCCTGTCATAAGGTGAATTGTTACTCCTCTGAGGCATCTTCTCTCCATCCCAACCCAGCCTTTCTGCATGTTGCCTGGGTAAGCTGAAAAGACAAAAAGGAGCAGGATCTGTAGCGGATCACGTTTCCAAGGCTAACCTTGTGCTTTCTAAACTTGCTTGCGTATGTGCTTCGGGGGATGTACTTCCCTCTTCTGAGACTGACTGTTTGGTCTCTGTGTTTGATGTCTGAGTCAAACTGCTGGGCAGCTTTCATTTCCAAGCTGTTTTCTTTGTACGTGAAAGCTTTTTTTTTTCTTCCTGCTGACATTCAAGCACTGTTGGTATTCAGGGACCACTGCTGCTTAAAGATTCCACAGGCCCCATTTTGCCACTGACTTGCATGTCTGGGAGCCCATTTATTTTCAAGGATTTTTGTTGTTTCTAATTAAAACAGAATTTAGCAGTGCAGCTCAGCTTGATTGCAGCTCTTTTGATGAATCTCAAACAGAAACATAATTCTGCTTCATCTTGTGTTGACTCAGCGAGACTAGGAGGAATCAAAAAAGTAATAATGCCTTTCTCCCATCCTGCAGGAAGTTTAAAACCATTATTTGGAATGGGAGAGTAGATTTTGGTTCTGCACAATGAAAAAGAGAACAGAGCTATGCCATGAAGTTGTGGAGCTTAGCCAGTTTTTATTGATAATGCTGTTTTTGTAATAAAAAAGGGTTTTAAGGTTATTTGCACAGGTAGCATTAAATAACTCCCTTGGGGCTTTTCTGGAAGTAAATAGTAGCATCTGAAAGAATTTACTTCTAATTTCAGGGCAACCCCAAAATAATGAAAGCTTTGCTTAGTATGAAGCATTCTACAGTGCAGGTGTCAGGCACATAAATTTGGGTAGTTTCTTCATGGTGATGGGGAGATGTTACTCAGACTGACTGCAGCCACTAACAGAGCAGGAGGAAAACAGCTTGACTCACTGCACATGAAAATGGTTTTGAGTTTCTGATTGTACTAGGAGGGGTCTGGAAATGCAGCACTGAAAGCAGCAGCACCTGGTAAGCCCTCAAAGTATCTCTCTATGCAGTGCTTTTCTTTCACTGTAAAACTTTGCTTTCTGCCAGCCAGTAAAACCTGTGATGCTCAGCTGAAAGGATTCCATTAGTAGCCCATCAAATGTGCATCACCCTGAGGAAGGATGTTTGGTGTAGCTTCAAGCTTACCTGTGTCCTGATAAATGTCTCAGTCTTTTGCCATTATTATTGGAATAGAATTTACAGCAAGGCAAACTTGGCTTACTTATGAAGAGACAAGATTATTAAAGAATTAATTTAGAAAGAAGCTGAAAAGCTTGTTTTTATTTAATGAGTCATGGATTGTTCTGCAGATTATCAGAATAATTCCTTCCTGTGCTTACCTAAGGAACACATTCTTTTTCTTCAAGCTCTTTTGCACCTCAAGTGTTTTGTCCATTAAAATGATTCTGTGGTTTGGTTTTGTTACTTTCACATGAAGAAGCATTTGTAAGCATGTACAGTCAGCATTTCTAAAGACTGTCTTTATAAAATAGGTGTTCAAGCATGGAATAAAGCAACTAGTTGACAGAAAAAAACCCCAAAAACAACTTGATAAATGGGAGAAAGTTTCATTATCAAATCTGTAATTGTTTCAAGGACTGGCCTTTAGGTCTTACAAAGGAGTTTGAATATTATTTATTGATTTTAAACTTTGTCTCTCTGCAGACCTTACCATTTTTCTGGCCATATGGGCCACTAGTGGAGGAAGGACAAACATTCACAGAGTTCTGGGTAAATGTTAAACCCCCATTCCTTTAGAAATTTAAATCTGAGCTACTGACATTCTTGTAGGTAAAGAGCTTGGGGGAGGGGGAATGGGAGACAGGACAAGCAGCCTGCAGGAGCATATCTCCAAACTGAGTTTTGCATGTACAGGAGTTAATACATGGGTTGTGTGTGTGTGAATGACACCAAATGCTGTGGTTGTTGTAATCCCCTTTTAATAAAGGGATTGACTTGCAGTACAAAACGACTTACATAATTCTGCATGCTGTATTATCTGTTCCAAGGGGTTTGAAGCTTTATGTGTTTGCTAGCCCTCAGTACCTCCTTACTTTATTGCACTAACTGCAGAAATTGCTTTTCTGAAATGTTGTTTGTGGTCATCAAACAGGAATTGAAAGTACTTTGTCCCATGCTGATGGCCCTGTAGATGACATGGGTCAGGAGAACATGAGGCTGTCTCAGCTAAACCTCTGGCCAAAATGCATCCAAATAGTAGCTTTCCATTTGAAAAAATAATGGAAAATTTTAGTGAGTATACTGATTTTGCAAGTACTCTCTTGGGCCCACATATAAATATTGTAATGGGAATGACAGTGCCCACGTGCTACCCGTGCCAGAGTGGTGTCCCCTGGCACAGAGCAGGACAGGGTATCCACCAGCCTCTGCTGATGTCCCTGCTGAAAGAGCCTCAAGCAGCTGTTTGGCGTTTTGTTTCATTGTGTTTTACCTCAGCACTAATTCCACCATTCTAGTTTTGATTCATCTCTAGGTTTGCATGTGTACACACAGACTCTAAGCTCCTTATTTCTTTCATTTTTTGGCAAGATCCACATTTTGCTCCTGTGGTGCAATGCCTACCTGACCATTGTTTGATATCTGAGCTCGTCTAGAAAGGGAAATTCAAGCTTGTTTGTAGAGAAGCTGATGTGGCTCTGATTCCTGACAGGGAGGTTTCAGCGTGCCAGCCCTCAGGGGAATGGTGATGCTGTGAAGGGAGGAGCAGGTCTGGTTCCAGCAGAAATCTTGGGTTGAAGAGAAGGGCGTAGAGAAAGAAGACAAAAGAATTCTGTAATCCGGGAAGGTCTTGTTTGCACAGTCAGTCTGACAAGCCACACTCCATGTGATTTCACAGGGCTGCTTCAGGGGGCAGCAGTGCTTGCACTACAGATCTGCCGTGTAAGAGGCAAGTGGGATTTCAGCACCCTCTGGGTACTCCCTGGCTCCTTTCCAAAGGAGAGGTCCTGAAACAGGACCCTCTTTTGCTGCTGACCATTTTCCCAGTCACCATCTCTTTTACTGTTGGGTCTAGTGGAAAGCCTTAACAGTATGAAAATCTAAAAATCTCAACTAAAAGCTTTCCTGGTTTCTCCCAGCCCACCCCAAGTTGTTCTGGATCTAAAGTGATCCTTCTGAAATACAAGAGGAAAATAAGCCATCTGACTAAATGACCCCTGTCCCTGTTAGGTAGAAAATGATTTTTCAGAAATCTTGTACTGGATACACATCCAGCTTATGCATTTTAGCCTAATTTTTAAGCAAAAACTATCTTAGCTGAATGCTTTCAAAAATAATGGAATGGAAAGTTGGAGAGATCAAGTACCAGACATGCTGCTGGTCCTGCTACCTTTAAAACCGTTTGTCTGTCTCTTTACCTGTAGTGTAGCATTATTAGAGTAGTGTGAATCCTCCTGTGAGCATCTTTCTAATTCCTAAGCTGGCATTTCAAGGCAGGAGAGAGGTGAGCTTTTGTCCTTTAGAGGTAAACCTGTGAAATCTGGGTCTAGACAACAGGAAGGGAATGTGACTAGGGGGATATTTGGGCTGCTTTAAAATGAATGGATTTATTACACAATTCTACTGCTAGTCTGGGGACATTTGCCTTTATCTAATACTGCTCTCTCTTTCTCTCTCTGTATATGTATGTGTGTATATATATATATATTAGTGGGAAAATGTTTATCTTCTGCACTCTGTTTAGAATTTCTCAGTCAAACAAAAGTACTTAAGATTAAGACCTTAATATTTAATAAGCTCTCAATTGTTAGAGAGCAGTGAGCCTGCCAGAGTGAGATTGGGCTGGCAGCTCAGTGGATTAATAGAAACATAGAGCTCGATTTAAAAGCCCTGAATGATAATCTTTAAATATGCTTAGGCATTGTGGCTGTGCAGTTTCCCTGGGGAATCATCATATTCTCTGCTTCAAAAATTTCACTGAAGACTTAACTGAAACTACAGCTCAACTTTGCCTACTGGGAAATCTACTTTCATTCCTGGGGCTTAAATTCCTTCTGTGTACATCTGTACACCCAGAGTGTGATTCCTTGTGGGTTTTCACTTATTATATTTTTGCTGCAGGAACAGTTTTATACAGACTTGAAAAACAAAAATTGCAGAGTTGAGCAACTTTCCTACCTGAACAGAGATCTTGCTTAGGCTTTCAAACAAGCAAATGTTGCTATTTGAAAATACTGAAGTGAAAATTACGTTGATGCTTGGGATACGTGATCTCAATAAGGTAGACAGAGGAAATAGGTTTTTTTTAAACTCCTGTACGTGAAATTCTCCGGTGCTTTGGGTTCATGTAACCCATTTCAATAGCACTTC
Source organism: Aleadryas rufinucha (assembly GCA_013397815.1). Lineage (NCBI taxonomy): Eukaryota > Metazoa > Chordata > Aves > Passeriformes > Aleadryas > Aleadryas rufinucha. The sequence continues at coordinate 168,217 of VZTH01008983.1, read as the reverse complement.
ATTCTCTGATAGAGATCTGCGTAGTCCTACTGCAATGATAGTGTAGACACAATGTGGTGCATTCTGGGATGTCCTCAGACAAATTGAAAGGCTTGAGAATTATAGGAGATTGCTTTTTCTCATTTTTATAAGAACTTGCCAGTCTGAAAGGTGTCTAGACTTTGAGTTGCTTTAGTTGTGTATACATTTCTGGGGATTATCTCAATTTCAATTTAATTTGCCATTTCACTTCATGCTATAAAGCTTTCACGGAATCTTTAATTTCAGTGAGGGCTCACTAAATTAAAATGAAAATGAAATAAGCTTGCATCATCAGCACTGAGAGTGGCAGTGTTATCCTGAATTTCTCTTAATACTTCACCAGAGCTGCTTGTGCACGTAAGGCACCAGGGTACTCAGCTGTTGAGCACTAGCTCTGGCTGTGTAGCTGAACACTCTTGTGTTCTGTGTAGCTGCACTGATACTAAGAAAGCTTTTTCACTTGCGGGCTACTGTGCTCCATGTAACAGGGACAGAGCAGCTGAGACAGATCAGCTGTGACATGCTGAGTTCTTTTAAACCATAGAATGGTTTGGGTTGGAAAGGACCATAAAGATTATCTACTTCCAACCCCCCAGCCCTGGGCCAGGGACACTTTTCACTAGATCAGGTTGCTCACAGTCCCATTCAGCCTGGCCTTCCAGATGGGGCATCCATTAACTCCTCTGAGCAACACGTTCCACCCTCACCACCCCCACAGTCAAGCATTTATTTCTAACACCTGCTTCTTCTCCAGCCTGAAAATCCCAACTCTCTCAGCCTGTCCTCACAGGAGAAGTGCTCCAGCCCTCTGAGCATCTTTGTGGCCTCCTCTGGACCGGCTCCAGCAGGTCCATGTCCTTCTTATGTCAGGAGCCCCACAGCTGGATGCAGTACTGCAGGTGGGATCTCACTAGAGCAGAGAGAGAACCAGCTGTCTTGACCTGCTGACCACACTGCTTTTCCTTCTGGGATACAAGAGCACATTGCTAGGTCCTGTCGAGCTTCTTGTCAACAGCCCTGAAGTCCTTCTCCTCCGGGCTGCACTCCATCCTGTGTTTTTGTGTTTGCCCAGCCTGTTAGGATTTGTGCCCAGCCTGTCAGGATTTCCCTGACTCAGGTGCAGGACATTGTGCTTGGCTTTGTTGAACTTCCGGAAGTTCCTGTGGGCGCGTCTCTCCAGCCTGTCCAGGTCCCTCTGGATGGCATTCCTGCCCTCCAAGTGTCGGCCACACTGCGCACCTTGGTGTCATCTGCAGGCTTGCTGAGGGTGCCTTGATCCCACTGCCCACATCACTGACAAAGATGTTAAACAGGGCCGGTCTGAACAGTCCTCCTGGACCCCCAAGGAACACCGCTCGTCACTAGTCTCCTCTTGGACTTTGAGAGTGACCATCCAGCTGGTTGCTTATCCACTGAGTGGTCCATCCATCAAACCAATGTCTCCAGTTTAGAGACAAGGCTGTTGTACAGGACAGTGTCAAATGCTTTGTACAAGTCCAGGTAGGTTATGTCAGCCACTCTTCCCTTATCCACCTCTGTAACCCCGTCACAGAAGGCCACCAGATTTGTCAGGCACGATTTGCCCTTAGTGAAGCCGTGTCAGCTGTCTCCAATCACATCCTTATTTTCCATGTGCCTTAGTATATCTTCCAGGAGGATCTGCTTCATGATTTTGCTGAGCAGTGAGGTGAGACTGATGGGCCTGTACATCTCCAGGTATCCCACTCTTCCCTTTATAAAAATGGGGGTTATATTTCCCCTTTTCCAGTCCGTGGGAACTTCACTGCACTGCCATGATTTCTCAAATATGATGGACAGTGGCTCAGTCACTTCATCTGGCAGCTCCCTCAGGACCTGCAGATGTATCTCATCATCCTCAGCATTTTTCAGTAATGTTTAAATTACCTATACATGCAACACCACTGCTCCCTGGGTTGATCTCCTGCAAGGCTGGAAGAAATGAAAC
>VZTH01008983.1:142725-165461 GCA_013397815.1 Aleadryas rufinucha | reverse complement strand
TCAAATGCTTTGTACAAGTCCAGGTAGGTTATGTCAGCCACTCTTCCCTTATCCACCTCTGTAACCCCGTCACAGAAGGCCACCAGATTTGTCAGGCACGATTTGCCCTTAGTGAAGCCGTGTCAGCTGTCTCCAATCACATCCTTATTTTCCATGTGCCTTAGTATATCTTCCAGGAGGATCTGCTTCATGATTTTGCTGAGCAGTGAGGTGAGACTGATGGGCCTGTACATCTCCAGGTATCCCACTCTTCCCTTTATAAAAATGGGGGTTATATTTCCCCTTTTCCAGTCCGTGGGAACTTCACTGCACTGCCATGATTTCTCAAATATGATGGACAGTGGCTCAGTCACTTCATCTGGCAGCTCCCTCAGGACCTGCAGATGTATCTCATCATCCTCAGCATTTTTCAGTAATGTTTAAATTACCTATACATGCAACACCACTGCTCCCTGGGTTGATCTCCTGCAAGGCTGGAAGAAATGAAACTGGGATGATGTGAGAGAAATCAGTGTCTGTACCTCTTACAGCTGTTCACCATCTGAGTATTCCCGTGTCCTTCGGTAGCTCAGTGAACCTGCTGCACCACAGAGGGGAATAGATGGGATTGCAGTCTGAAGAGCACAGGAAAGCAGCTGGAACAGGACACAGGGCCCGTTCTGAACGGGCTCACCACACGTTTCATGGGATGCTGCTTTATCTTTGTACCTTACAGTGGGGAAAACCAGTCTGCTCAGGTCTCTTGTCCATTTCCAACCTTCTCCCTTCATTTATGTTTTTTTCATACCTGTCATTTCTATTTTCCCTTTTCTTCCTCACCTTTCCTGGTGCAGATATTTGGATAAAGTGGAGTCATGTGCCTCCCACAGCAAAGAGTGCTTGCACTGGAATATTCTAGTTTGGAGAACACACGCACGTAGATTTTTTTGAATGTACATTAACTCTCGATTCCATCAGGAACAAGAGAGTGTGATTTGCAGCAAGCTTTTAATTGTGCCATTTTTCCTGTGATAATTCTTCTTTGAAACCTGTGAGCACTTATTTCAAAGGACCTTTTGATAAGATTGTTTTGTGTCAGGGTAACCAGCTGTGGTGCACAGTGAGGAATAAGAAGGTGTTTAATAGGGAAGAACTTCAATGCACGGACTTCACAGGGAGATTTAAAACTTCAAATTTTATTAGCACCAAATATCAAGCAAGTTCCATGACAACAAGCTGTACTTCCAAGCTGGTGAGTTACTTTGTTTAGGGAAAGTGAGTTAGTAATTATATGACACATCAATTCAGTCTATGTACTCCCTTGTGTTTGCATTTGCAAATCCGTAATTTCTTCTGTTGTGCACAGGTCTGAGTTCACAATTTCTGTCCTTCCCTCAAAAGCAGGAGTGTTTTCAATCATGAGGTTCTGAGACAACTCTGCCCTTGAGAGACCAAGTAGCATATCTTAGCTGCTCACCAGAATAGTCAAAGCACCTCTGGCTTCTAGGGGGAAATATTCCCATTTCTAACGTATTTCTGTGTCCAGTTCCTGCAGCTGAGCTTACAACATGAAGAATTTACCCAAATAGCTTGACCTGTACTTCCATACAGCCTCCCTATTCAACTAATGCCAGCATGGCTTTCAAATGAAATTAATACAGGGGGCCATTGGTGGGGAGGAAGGGATGCTGTGACGTGTTCTGAGATTATAACAAAGCTTTTGATGACTTTGACTGTGATAAGAGACCTGGTATTGGATTATAGAGTGAGAGGTGAGGTTCCAAAAAAGCCTTAGAATCAGCACCAGGCAGGAGTGCTCTTTTCCTGGAGTATTTGCAAATGCTTTGTCCTAACTGAGTTTGCAAATAGCTCTAACTCCTTTAAGGGAGGGAGGGGGTTTATTCCTTGAGGAATGAGAGCATGAAAATGAGAGAACTGAGAATTACACAAACACACTTTTACACTTTTTAAAGTTTTCTTTGATAGAATTTATCTTGGGCAGTTGGGCTGCCACAGTACAAACTGTGGGGGTGCATATGCTGCCCCAGTCACCTTCAAAGTGTGTGGGTCCAGGTGGGCATTTCGAAAGAACAACAAAGGCATCATTTCTAAGATGAGGCATTTTTTCACCTCAATATTCTGGGTGCTTATTATTCAAGCTGGGATATAATATCAGAATCTCTTAATTGCATCTGTGGCTGATACCATAACACTGAACACGTTTCCAAGGTAAACTGGCTTGAAAAAAATTGGAAAAAGAATCCCTGCAGCATTAGTCTGTCTGGAGAATACTAAAAAGCTAGCGACACTTCTGCTTGATAACAGTGCTTGTCTAGCCACTTGCAGGCTTCCATCAAAGAACTGAGGACATTAAGAGCAACTCAGATTCAGTCACTAATTAGGTCCAGGCTGCATGAACTACTCGGTCACAGTACTTACTCTGCTCTGTTCTGTACAGTCTGTGGTCTCCTAAATCAATGTCACACTGGAATTTTGTAAAGCCACATAACATGTGGGCACTAAAATTGATACAATACAAACAATTGAATCCCCTCCACATTTGACAGACTGGGACTGTGACTGACCAAGTATTTTTGTGTGCAGAACAGCAAATTTAAGTGGTAGAGGTGGAAGGGCTGGAGCAGTGATGGACTTAAGCTTTAGGGCCAAAGAAAGGTATTTGTGGAGGAGGGAGATGATGAGGTGCATCTGAATAGAGTTTGAGAAGCCGGTTCCTGAAATCCCTGTATTTCTCCAGTAATTTTTAGTTAATCTTCAGGATGAATGCTTTACACCTGAAACTCTTGTCACTGTCCATATGAGACACAGACACATAAGCAATACACATTAACAGCTGGGGGTTTTTTTTATGCTGTACTTTGCTTTCTAGAAATTTTTGTTTTCTATGTATTTAACTATATATGGTTACATGTTTTTTGTTGTTGCCTGTGATTTAAACTACACTCTGTAACAGCAATGCCATGGGAATATAAGGGGAAGTTTATAGTGGATAATTATCCCATCCTTTCAAATTATTCTTTAATTGCAAGTACAGGGAAGTCTCTGTTAAGCAATTCCGTCGTAACAAAATGTTCTGCTCTGCCTAAATGATTTCTGCATAAAAGATACCAGGGACTTGTTTGAGAAATCAGTTCGAATGATCAGCTGTTTCTTCATTAAAAACCGTCATCCTAAGAAATAGGACTTCTGTTCAGCTGTCTAACACACACTGGTGTAGATTTGGTAGTGAACATTTTTTGGATGTTGGAGGGAGGAACGTAAACTGAGCTGTTCTTGCAGGTCAACAAACCCCAGGATTTCTAGGGAACATACAGTAGTTCCAGGGGGGAAAGAGTTTATTGCAGGGGCAGACAAGGAAGCAAGGCCTGGGGTAAAGTGACCTACCATAGGCAACTAATGGGATTTCAGAAAAATAGCCTTTCAAATGGCATTTGCCAGGTGAGTTATTAGTGACAGATTCCTTAGTTGTTTGGGGTTGTTAACATGGTAAGATAAGAAACATAGGGCTCTGTGTTTTGCACTTTTGATGTGTCAAGACAAACCTTTGGATGAAGCTTCAAAAGCTGCCCTTAAGTCTCTTTGAAAATTATCGCTATGCAGTCAGAAAGTACTTCATATTACACAGCCAGAATAATCAGCTAGGCCTGGTATTTCCAGGTTGTGTTAAGTGTACTTTGGAAAAAATAGCAGGGTGTCAGGTGAAATACTCATCTAGTTGTTGATTAGAGTAGGAACAGCTCTGTCTATGCCAACATGTAGTTCAAAAGCAAAGACAACTGGGATAGCTGCTGGGGGAAGGTATGCTGGGCTTAGTTGTTTGAAACAATGGGATCTTGAAAATCAACAGAGTACTCAATTACCCAGGGTTAAGCTTTAGTGGAAAGGCAAATTAAGCTGTGAAGGTAATACTGCTGCTCTGAGCACATGTATTTCTGTAAGCATCATTAAGTTATTGTTCCTGAAGTATAGAACCAATGGTGAGTAAATGAAATTGAAAGGCAACATGTTAAAATCCATGTAAGAAGGATTCTTTTAAATGCAACTTGAAAAAATTGTGAAATTCACTGCTATGCTGCAAGACTTAAATGTAAAGTTTCACAAAGACAGAAAGGGATTAAAGATAGATGTGGTTAATGAGACCATCTAGTGGTGCACTTAATGGGATGAAGACAATTTAAGTAATGTAAACATCTCTCCTAAACTGAGGCAGCTGTAAGAACCTTCCACCAAAGGTGTGCATTATCCCTTATGATGCTTCCTGCAACAACCTCTACAACCTCTGGGTCTCTACTTCTTCCATTACACTTTCAATAGTACACCTGTGTTGTTGTTCAGAATGCACAGTTTAGAGGCAATTTCACTTGCGAAGCTGTTTGACCTGTAGGGTACAACAAATTGTATTAAGGAAGGCAGTGTTAGACATGACTGCAGATAACACAGCTGGCTAACCAGACATTCTTCTGAGCTGACACAGTACAAGTTTCTAGTTGTTCCATTTCAACACATTCTGGTGTTCATTTGCTAAGTTTTTCCATGTAATTTCAGAATGTGAGCAACTACTTCAGAAAAAGAGCAGTCCTTCTCTTTCAAAGTTATCAGTAACAGACAAGCTGTAAACAGGAAATAATTGGGTTTGGGTCTGAGTATTTTTTTAATACTAAACCTGACCTCCCACTAGTCTCTAAATTGTTATCGACTACTACATCATTTCAGGTTGCCTGCCCTTAAGAGGAAAGAGGGGTGTAAATTTACCTGGGAATGGGTAAGCCACTTAAGTAATAATAATAAAAACAAATCTGAAAAGAAGGATAGGTCAAATCAAATGTAATGAGAAATGACAAAGAAGTAGAACACCGTAAGGTTTTGTTAAATTGCATGCACTGTGTGTGTGTGCACTTGCACACACACATATCTTTGGGTCTGTATAAAATCACTGTTTAGCTTGCAGTGCAGTTGCTTATAAAGAATACAAAAGACATTCTGTTGTAAACTTTAAAGAATATTTAATAACTTTTAAAAAATAAAATGCATATTTTAAATTTTGTTCTTTATATGAATGCACAAAAATGTACCATTGAAATTGCAGAAACAAAATCCAAAGAACTGAGGAGACCTGCCCACTGTGCTAAGATACCAGTGACAAGGGAGGAGAATTCACAATGGAATCCAAACAAGATTTCCCATGGCAAGTCCCAACGTGTTTTCTAGCTGTCTAACTCAGTATCTATGAAGATTATTCACACTTAGCAAATTCTTGCAGATAAATTAAATGAAGAGTAAATAGAGAGCCTGGCTTTAAAATAAATGCCACAATCAACTGCTGGTTTCTGTTGCTTACCTTTGGTGCCACAGTCATAGCACAACACCGAAGCCAAGGGGTAAACGAAAGGCTGTTTCTTTGTCCATGCTGACAACCTCCTGTCCTACCCTGGGAAGGTGTGAGAGGCAGCCCAGAGCCACGGGCACTCAGTGTCACCAGCTCTTGTTAGTTTGTGAGAAGTGAGGGTTTGGGTGGATTCCCACTGCAGCCCTAATGCTGATGCAAGACAGTATTTTTACACCTTCTGTGCAGTTCCTTCCTCTCCATATTAAAAAACCAACAATGCTGCATTTAAATGCTAATTATTAAATAGAAGAATAAACGTTTATGAATTTGTTTGATTTGAGGGGGAAGACCAAAGAACTATTCATAGAACAGAAGGTGGAGTGAATTTCAGTGATTGTGCACTGTACGACATGGAGCTAAGTAAATCTGTTGTACAAGTAATAAGATTTGATTGCTAGTGACAGTACAGGAAAATAAACTGTATTCTATTAAATATATGTTTTGGGTTTTTTTTTAAATAATTGTGAAAATGAAAAGCCAAAAGTACATTGGACTGAATCTAAAAAGCTAAATCCTGATGCTGCTGAATTCAGTAGGTTCAGTCATATGCCCTGTGCTTTCATATCTTGTTATTAAGCAGAAACAGAAATGAGAATAAATTAAAAGTGCTCCTTTATTGCCTTTGGTTCTGTCTTTAATTTAAATGTATTGAGTCCTCCTTCATGTTTAAAGATAAGAAGTCAAAATAATATAAAAGACTTTACTAAAAGTGACAAGACACTAATAGAAGCAATCGGAATGACTTCTGTGTTGCTCTGCCTACATTCAATAGCAGCAGCCTTTCAAATAGATATTATGTTCTACAGGTTACTTATATATAATCAACCACTTTATTGTGAAGTTTTATGTGTAAAATGGAACTGTCTTTTTTTTGGTGTTGTTGTGGGTGGTTTTTTTTAAAGATTGTTGCTGTTACACATCACAAAATCTTCTGACCTTGCCAGCAGAGAAAGGATGCAATGTTCTTAAGAATATATGGTAACTCTGAGGCTTGTTACATGCAGTATGTTCAGAGGTTTGAAATTGGATTGTGCTGGTAATGCTGTAAGCACCGTAACATCTGTTTGGTCTGTGTGGAGAGAGTTAATAACATCAAATATACAAAACAGTCCAGTTCAAATTATGAACAAGTTGCAGTAGCATCTCAGTTAAGGATAGTATTTAAAAACAATTACTAGCAGCAATATGTGATCTGGAGTTTTTTGGTTTGTTTGTGGTTTTTGTTTTGTTTTTTCCCCTAACTTTATGTTTTTGTGCAGTGACTGGGATTTACAAAATGGGTGTTGCCTATACTCCCTTTAGATACTCATTTTTGAAAACCAAGGCAGTTTATCTTGTAAAGACATCTAAACTGTGAAAAATGATTAGAGGAAACCACACAATGTGACTTGTCTCCAGTCTGCTTCTCATATTTTGTTTCCACTGAAGCTTTAGCTGAAGTCTAGCAGTGTTCTCTAAGAGCTCAGCACACATTACTGTGAGACTCACAGGAGAGGGGTTTGTGATCTCTCTTTTCCCTACACCACCATCAAGCAAATTGATGAGAGTTGCTCTCTGTGGGAGTTCTGCACAATGGTTTGTTCCTATCAACTGAACCATCATCAGCCTGCTGTCTCTCTGTTAATTTTTAATGGCAGGGATCACTACAGATAGACTTGTCTACCTTTTATCTGTCTCAAAAAAAATCAATGTTTTATGAATGTATTCATCACTCTGTCACGCTGCTTTTCAGTGGTAGAAACTCTTGAGTTGTCAGCAGAGCACCCCTGTGTACAAACTATAAACCACGGCAAGAACTAACGGTACCGCTAACCTGGAATTGTGTCTGTGCAGGTGAAGAAAAGAACAGAGAAGAGAGAGGGAAGGAACAAACTTACACCATCTTTTGCAGAGCAGGACGGTCTGCAGGTCAGCCTGGGCTCAAGAAGCAGAGAGCATGGAGACTGTGGTGATTGCAACACCACGAGTGAGCCTCTTGCTTGGAGTACAGGGCACCCGTGTGTGAGCTACTTGCTCAGCTTGGGTTTGTCAGGGCTTGTTTGCATGACAGTAAAATCCTTTAGTGGTGGGGAGGTTGCTGTGATAGGGATTGGGAAGCCACAGAAAATGCACACAAATAATACATTACTTTCACCTCAGCCTGCACAGCTAAATGCCCCATGGGGGTAAGAGTTAGGAAGATACTTGCTCTTTTAAACACCAGACTGTCCTAAGCAATTCCCCAGAAAATATGGAGCAGCTCATGCCTGAGAGTGAGAAGACTGCAGGAAATCAGCAGAGAGACAAAAAATCCCCCAAACTTAAGGAGTGAGAGTGAATCTTTCAAGTAATGCAGGTCCAGAAAAGGGTTAGTTACGGGTGTAAAGGAGATTGTTCAATAGGCTGTGGGTTGGCAAGTCTCGCTTTGTGCTGGAAATTGCCTTTAAATCAAAGCACACAAAATGTCACTCGTAGCCGAGACCTGCTGTTGTAAGCAGGGTAACTTTCAGTATGAGCTTGATGCATGCCTCCAGTCTGCAGGAATGGCTGCACTGAGCTTTCTGGGAAAATAGGGCTCCATGGTCATCTCTCTGCTCTAAGTATCAGTGGCTGAGAGCTCCTCAAATGCTGGCTGAAGGGAGCAGGTCATCTGCATTGCTCTGTTTGCTGCTCCCTGCTGTGTCCTTTCCCTGGGGTGCTTCAGCTTCTCCCTGGCACATATGCACTACCTGGAGCTGTTTGCTGGCAGGGAATTACTTGTTTGAACAACAGAATACCTCCGATTCTTAACCTCATCACCAGAAGATGTGCATAGGAGGGTACTACATAAATTACTTCAGTTATCAATGAGTGGCTGTTCCCTGGCTAAGGAAAGTTAAGGTTTTGATTTCTGCATATTTCTGTGATTCTGTGGTATTCCAGAAAGTGTGCATTATATTCTAGCCAGCAGCTAGGTGAAGGAAAATGCATCTGAAAAAGAGCACTGAGAAGTGACTCCAGTTCTAACAGAGACTGATGTGTCGTGGCTGTTGTCAGCGTGCAGCTGGGAGGAAAAAAAAAAAGCTAAGCATAAAAGCATCTGAAGTCTTAATAACTCTCAGAAAAATGAGCAATGTGCAAAAGATTTTTCCTCAGCAAGGCAAACTCTATCATACCTGCAGATGATGTTATCCCAGAGTAAATTAACGAAATGGTGACATTCAGGGAAGGAACAGCTGACAGCTTTGTACACATTTTCAAGTGTGGAAATGAGTGATATTTTTTGGCAGACTAACTTGAAACAGGGATGATAAAAAATAAAACCATAGTAGACTGACAGAGAGAGCCCACTCACAAGTTGTTTACTGAAATGAAGATACAGCTGAAAGTAATTACTTGTTTCCCAGAGGTATAAGTGATAGTGCCTTGTACAAGAAATAATACTTGGTTATTTCAGTTGGAATGTAAAATAGGATAGAAAGGTTTCCTCTTTCTGAGGTTAGATGCTGGGTATTTTCACCTCCTTTCAGAAAAGTATGTGTTTATGAATGTAATATATATAACATATGCAGTCAACCATCTATGTGCCACTGGCAATTAGGAAGTGAGGCAATGTCCAACATTGTTTTCCATTAACAGCCAGGATCTCACTGTACAGATTCTGATTAAAAGCCTGACTTGGCGGCGCCTAAGATTAAAAATACTCCTTTAAAACAAATTATTTCTGAAGATGATCCTCTCCTGGCTACAAAACCATCTTGAGACACTTGGAGGCTGGGCTGCTTGATCTTGACATTTTAGCTGTGTGCAAACTGTAGTAAAATTACAATTGCATTCAGTGCTAGCTACTCTGTACCTTCTTGCTGAAGAACATTTGTTTTCTACGTCCTCTCTTCCAGAGCGGGAAATGTGGGAAGGCAGCCTGGCAGCTTTTGCAGAGGTTGCCTCAGTGCCATCTTTTCCTAGCGTGGGTTTGCAGTCGTAAGCAGCCTCTCTTGCCTTGCCACAGGCCATGGAAAAGGAACCATTGCTCTTTGGAGGTTTTCCTCTGCTTAAAGACAAGGCTGCTTCTTACCTGTGCCAGTTCAAGTACTGACTTTTTTCTTTTCTTCCTCCTTCAGTAAAGTGGGGTGATTCACAAAATCTTCAGAAAGATAGCATTATACACAGTTTATAGTACAAAGGGGGGAGGAAAAAGGTCAGATGAATGAGCATGAAGGAGATTTCTCCTGTGTCCTTTGGAGGAGAAGCAGAAAGATTGGGAATGGTATCTATGCACAGTAGGTGTCTGCCTTGACTACCTGACAATACATGGTCATTGCAAAGGTGAGTCCAAGAATCTAAGAGAAAAAAAACAACAAACAATTGTTTTTCAGTAAGTAAGAACCCCCTATTTATTGAAACAACAAGAAAAAAAGAGAAAAGCATGACACTAGTTCTGTTCACACACAGGAGGACATATCACATACTGCTTTTGCTACCCGTTCATGTCCTTGTTCTGTTCCTAGCGTCTGTCTGCCTTTTGTCCTTATCTGTATTGCTGTCTTACAGAACAAACAGTGAGACCAAGGGAAAGTTGATTTCTCCATCAAGAGCAGCCACCAGATACTGAGAAGAGGTATACTGAAAAAAAATGGGATGCCTTTTGCTTGAAAATATTTTATAACAGCAATCCACAGCTGTGTGGGCATCCCTGTAGCTGTTGTTTGGAAAGACACTGGGTTCATTCCTGGCCCTATGGATACTGTGGTTTACTTGACTGTACTTTACTTTTCCAAGTGTATGTGTGCACAGGTCCCTGTGGGGGAATCACTGGAGACTGAACATGCATAAATCATGGCCATCAACGCCTCATCAACAATGGATGTGTTTTTCTACTCAGCCTATTCAAGAGAAGCAGCAGGGAGGAGGTGGAGGTTCTTCTCCCAGCCAAGCACTGACCTGTTGTGCTGCCTCTGGTAGATTACTTCATCAAAAGGGGATGGGGGAGAGAGTCTTATTTTCCTTCCAGCTGAAGTACTTATATGAATGTACTAAGTGTTTGCTACTTTCCCTTTGCAACACCACTGTAAGAGGTGTCACTGAAATGAAGGTCTGCCAGGTAGAAAATTTTAGGGTATGAGTTCTGTTTTAAGCACTTAATTTGACCACTTCAAATTTAGTCTTTCCATGAGTAATAGTTCCTGTTAATGAGTACTTGGAAGGAATATATGAATACACACACACACAATTATATTTATGAAGAAAAAAATGGTTAAAAAGTCATTAGTCTTCCTCTTAAGTCTCACTCTTCCACAGTGAAATCAGATTATTGGGTTTTGGTGTGCCGTTTATAGCAAGCATTGGCCTTTTGGAAGTATCCCTAAACACTGCCTTCTGCTTCCTGGCAAAGGAAAACCCTCGGGGACAGCTACGTAACAAACCAGTGGTGGCTGACTTTGCTTTATAATTTGAAGCATGCATGACTGAGGAAGATTCTTCTGTCACAGGTGCTGTTTGTCCTTCAAGTTATGTCACTGCACGATCCCATAAGATTCTTAACATGAAAAACTGTCACATGCTTGGGGCCAGAACAACACTGAAACAGCAGCAACAGAGGGAGCTCAGCTCATTTTAGGTGACAATGCACAGAAACTTTTGTCATCAGGTAGATTCAATCACACCAGGCGGCTGGAAGACAGACTGAAAATCTGTTGTGTTCTGAGGTGTTCTCCCTGCATTGCACAGCATTTACCAGGAATATGAATTTGCATTTTTAAATTGTCTGAAGTGTTTCCTCTCATGCAAACTAGTGATGTCTTTCTGTCAGAAAGATGGTAATGTCTTAGAACTGATTTAGGGTATTTATGATTTAGGGTATTTATGAGAAGGACTCTGACACGGGATGCTGGGGGGTTTTAGTGTATCTTTTAAAGATACCCTAAATACTGAATGGATGCTCATAAGCTGGTTTGGGTTTTTTTCAATTATGGTAATCTATTAACAACAGTCATAAATTGTCTGTCTGCCATATGATCGTGTGCTTTTTTCCCTAAGCATATCTGCTTACTATACTGGAACAAACCCCAAAACTCCACTGAATTTGGGCCTGTGAGGTGTCAGGCATTTGCATTAATAAGTTGCAGCCAATACATGACATATGAGAGAGTAAGATATGTGCCATCCTGCCTAATCTGTCATTAGTGGGAATGTGAGTAGAATACTGATCCCAGGCTCTCTCTTACTGCTGCTAGTGGCATACCAGGCAAAATTTTAAAAAAACCCCAACCAAACCAAACAACCATGGGTTAATCTGCAGTTATGGTGTTAATTAGCTCAGCAATGCCATCCTTTGTGCTTGCATGTTGAGTGTGAGAGAGGGGGAGCTGGAAACTAAAGCTAGATCTTCTCTGAATTTAGGAAAGGGACTTTGAACCAGCCTGAGCTCCAGCACAGCTTTCACCTGTTTCACAGCTTTCACAGCTTTCCTCAGGCTGTGCCATTGGTACTTAGATGATGGCTCAACCACAGCAGGCTGGATTAAAGGCACAGGCACATAAGAGACAAAGCAATGGACAACAGATTCTTCCCTGACCAAAGTCACACTGGAAAGAACTGCAACTCAAAAATCTGATAGGCAAATCTATGCCAATCTTACCTTCTGAGTTTCCCTGCCATTAACAGCAAAGGAGGATGGGTTTATTGGCAAGGTTGACTAATGGGGACCACATTCTGATTTGTAACTTACGCTGGGCTATGGGTTTAGACTATACTGAAGTTGGATATTTAGCCTAAGTCCTCTGTGGAGAATTACTGGACAAATACAGGTACCCTAAAGGCAGCTCATCCTACCCTGACTAGGTGTCTGCAGCCCAGTCTTCCCTCCCAAGTCCAGTTTCAGCCTTAGATAAACCACTTGATAAAGTGCCAGCTTTTTGCAGTGCATCATAAAACACTGGGCACTATTCCTAGTTCTGTGCCTTGTACAGAGTATTTTAACAGAAGTAAAACAAAAAGTACTTAAATCTTGCAGAATTTTCCTCTATAATCCTGCAAAATTACTAAAACCTCCTTGAGCAGAGTACATCTGAATCTATGGTTACTTAGTTAGTTACAATTTGAAAATTGATATTAAACTGTACCTGCACCGTAGCTGTGCACAATCCAAAGATTCCCACTGCCAGTAAGTTTTCCTGGAGCCATATTTTCACAGTTTCATAGCAAGGCTAAAAGAAAAAACAAGACAAGAATATTGTATCCGCCATAAATACACAGCTCTACTCTCCTGGGAATATACAGCCAGAGAAAAAATGGATCTGACCTAGCTGCTAGGGAGCCTGGATTATCATTTCAGTGCTGGAGCAACTACAGTGTATTTATGGATTGAAGTTTGAACATGGAGTACTCATCCTAGTGACACAAAAAAGTGCACCTCCAAAATGCTGCATGAGCACTGCTCCATATAAACTGGGCCAGTAACTAGAAATACTGTGCTGCTTTTGGCTGGGGTAGTTAATTTTCTTCACAGTGGTGGGTATGGGGCTGTGTTTTGGATTTGTGCTAGACACAGGGTTGGTAATTTGGAGATGTTTTTGTTATTGTTGAGCAGGGGTTACACAGAGCATGGTTTTTGCTTTCCCTATTGAACTGTCTTTATCTCAACCCACTCTTTTCTCACTTTTACTCTTCTGCTTCTCCCCTTGATCTCACTGGTGGGAAAGTGAGCAGGCAGCTGTGTGGGGCTTAGTAGCCAGCTGGGGTTAAACTACAACAAATCAACAAGCACTGGGTTTGGGTCCTCTTTGCCCTCTAAAATTCAACGAGAAGCAGTTAGAACCTTAGAATGAGACTTTCATTTTCTCCACATTTCAGGGAAATAAACACTTCTTACAATACATACATACACATGAAACCCCCAAGTCCCAGTGAGAGTGGCTCAGTAGCTGCTCCTGCTGCACATGGGCCCATTTCATATCATTCTCCATCATTTCAAATTGCAGTATGGGCATTCCTCCATTATTTTCTTCCTGCTTTAAATTCTGCAGTAGCTGTAGCCCTGTTTTACTGGTCCAGTTTTGGGGAGGGTGTTATTGGCCCAAGTGAAACCTTTCTTTAAATAATAAATGTCTGTAAGACAACCTTGTGCAAAAACAGTGCCCCCTTGTCTTGTAAATGTCAAGAATCATTCAGCCTTCAGTCAGTGGCTTTTACACACATATAAAGGAAAAACTATGAATGCCCACCAGAAGCCAGGGTGTTAACCAGCACTGATTTTCTTGCTACCCTGAATAAAATAGAAGAACTCCCCAGTCCTTAAATTAAAATTATGACCTGGAGCTACTTCACAAGTGTAAGGAAGCTGTGTTTGATGTGAACTCAGCCTCTGTGAGTGCCAATCCATGCATATGAAATTTCACTAGAAAGTGGCCAAGAGAGCTTTTTACTCATTGTCTTCACAAACCATTAGAACCAGCAAAACTTAGTTATAATTCCACTTCATCAGGTGGCCTCACTCCATACCCATCCTGTGTAATTGCACTACCTGTAATTAGCACAAAGATTGCTGAGCTAATTTCAGAGATGTATTTAGGCTCTGACTGTCTGCTCCAGAAAGATCTTGCTGAGGCCATTGTAGGGAAATTATCCCATGGAGTTTTGAATTTGATTACAGGCAAATGCAGAAACTCAATCAAAAAAATGCTGCTGGCAACTCAGCGGAACA
This sequence comes from Aleadryas rufinucha, assembly GCA_013397815.1. Taxonomy (NCBI): domain Eukaryota; kingdom Metazoa; phylum Chordata; class Aves; order Passeriformes; genus Aleadryas; species Aleadryas rufinucha. The sequence continues at coordinate 151,416 of VZTH01008983.1, read as the reverse complement.
GTTCCCACTCTCCTACTGTGCACTGGAAGCCTCTGAACCAGAGTTCCTGGTGGGAGAAGAGTCCTCCAGGCTCACACAGTCCGCTTGCCTCAGGACTGCCTGGGCAGTGATAAGCTACGGCTGCTGCTCCAGGGCCTGTGTGTGCATGAACCATTTGCCTTTACTGCTACCTGACTCCAGTAGGTGGGACACTAAAAAGGACATTCCTGTCATTTCCTAGCTAGATGTCACCAGTGTGTGCTGCAGATCAGTGTTGGAACGGACCTGGCTGCAATGTGAAACAACAGCTTAGAGCCTACTGAAAAGAAACCAGCTCATAAAAATAACTACATAGGAGATTTCATTGGAGGTCAAAGGCCACAGCTGAACAGGAGCCTTCTGAAAGCCTCTGATGAAAGGTGAGTTAGGACAGATGAATGAGATGCACAGCTTATCATCTGTACAACCCTGCAAAGGACCACCTGCCTGCCCTTCGCCTGGGCTGCAAGGCAGCTGCTGCCGTGTGCTGCAGAGCTACTCACCGCTTTCCACCAGGTCCCTGGGGAATGGAGCCCACAATTCTCACTGAATTCTAAGCAGCAGGAGTCTGGCACCCGGGTTGTGTTGTACACTTCGAACCAGTCCGTGTAGTTGGAGACTCCACAGCATCTGAACTGGAAAAAGATGAACCAAGGTGATACCGTAAGTGGGATCTGTCACTGACTTCTGCCTGTTCTGACTTCGCCTCCTGGAGCTTGACACTCAGCGCATTTTGATTATACCAGCAGAGGCTTGAATTTTTAAAGAAATACAGTACTTCCTCAGCTTTACCCACCCAGACCCTTTTCTCCACTCTTTTATTATGTTTAAATGTGGCCTTGTGTGCAGCTAATGTTGATGCAAGAAGCAAAGGCACCTATTTGCAGTGGGAGGATACTGCAGGAGCTGAAACTGGACAACCACAGACAAGTACTGAGATTGAGTTATTGACTGAGCAGAATTATAACAGTTGTTTGCAGCTTGTCAGGAAAAAAGATATAGGTACAGCACCCAAGAGATGGAGATACTGGGATCTCTACGGCACACTGCTTCTGGGATCATGATTGAAGTAAACAAGGCAAATTTCTCACTAAGCTGTTAATTACTAATCACCTTTGAAAGTCTTTGCCAGTCAGCAAAAGATGCATTTCCTCCTCTTCTCTCTGCAGTGCACTTCTTTAATGTCATCATCTGATGCTGTTCTAATACTGGTGCCTTAATTGTCTGCCTACAACAACACAGCATGTGCAGAGATCACAACACTGCTAAATGGGAAGGTCTGCTCGACTTTGGTGGTGGGATGAAAGGTACAGAAACACAGAATGGTACAGGGAATGGCTCTTGTGGCCATCTTCCCCTTGGGAAGTGGTATGTTCCTGTGATAGGAAATAAGCTAGGACTCATTACCATATAGATGTACACACCATCTGTCGCCCCTATGCGGACTCGGAAGTATGACTTTGTGGGTATTTAGACACTTCACCAATGAGTAAAACAAGACAACACCAGGCTGCAGAACTGCTCTCTGCTATTCACACTAGCTCACACTTTTTCAGGGCTATGCCAGCCACCTACATAGTCCCAAACTGACTTGCCAAGATCTTATTTTTTAAAATATGATTTATATAAGCCTGAAGAGTATTTTTCACATCTCTACAGAGACCACTCCTCTTCTTTTTGACAGACTCATAATCATGCAGACATCTGCATCACCAGGGCCAAGGACCTAATTGAGATCCTGATGTTTACATTGGCTTGAGGGAGAGTTTTCCTTTGTTATATAAAAGTTGTAGAGCTCAGGCTGTAGGTAGAGTTGTGCTCAGGTCTTGTTGCACACACAAAATGTGCCACTCCAGACCCATAGAGGGCAGAGGTGTCACACGCTGCCTCATGCATCATATGATGCTTCAAGCACTCAAAGTACTCCTTGATAGAGGCGTTTCAGTGCTCACAGCAAAGTTTTGCTTCTGCCAAGGAAAAGTCATACAACTTTCCTGAATCCCCAAGTTTCTGCTCCGAATTTTGATTTGGTCCATGGCAGGACTCAATCCGCCACTTGCAACTGTTTGATTTGTGAGTTCACAGGCTTCATTTTCTACAAACTGACGTGAAACTAGGAAGAAAGTTTGTGCCTTTCTTTTTTCCTCTATGTTCCTGCAGAGAAAACAGGAGGTCCGTGTGTAACAGGTCCCAAAAGCGGTTAGGAGCAGCCTGGAACACATGGCATGCATTTGAGGAAGGCTGGTTTATTTGGAAATCTAACAAGAAGAAGGTCTTGCAGGCTGTCATCATTAGAGTCAGGAGGCAGCTCTTTGATAGACAGTGAGAAGTGACAGCTTGTAAACAGCAAGCCTTAAAAATGTGGCTCATCTGCGATGTAGAGAGTGCAGCGGTAAGGGCTGAGACATTTGAGTGATGTTCTGGCCAAACACAAGTGACACAAGTTTGCATAAATCAGGACTAGACTCCTTCTCCTAATAATAATGTATGGCTGAAGGTGTCAGTCTGACAGACTAAGGAGATGAAGATGAAGCACGGGTTTTGTAGCCAAGTGCTCACTAACAGGTTGAGGACAGCTGCTCCTATGGAGCCTGTGACGCAGGAGGTGGCTGGGCCATGGGACTCCAAAGAGCAAAAATTCCTGGTAAAGCACAAGGTGAGAAGAGGAAGGGGTGCAGTTGGGAAGACAAGCTGCAGTTGGACACAGACTGCCTGCCCACACAGATTCTCTGCACAAGAGCACAGCAGACACAGCAACGGGAAAATGGGCTAAGGGAAGCTCAAGGTATAAAAGAAGGACATAACACAGGATCAATAGTCTTGGGACTGGAAGAAATAATGTCTGTAACTATAACTGGAAGAAATATCTTTGGAAGACAAAGGAAGGATGAGCAATGGGATTAAGCAGCAGATGATCCATAGTCCTACAGGAGAGGAGGTGACGAATACAGAAGAGTTCTAACACCACAGAGACCTGAGAGCACAGAAGCCAGTGAGGGAGCACTGCTCAGGGAAGGCCAAGTCCAGTGACTGGCATCTCTAGGGAGCAGGGGCACTGATCCATGGCAGTAGGTCAAAGATGCAGGAACAAGGAAATGAGCAGCAATGGGATTGAATGGGTCACCAGCTCAGATTCAGCAAAGGGGTCCAGCTAGAAGCCAGAAACGCAGATAAGCTGAGAGCTCAATCAACTGAGAGACTTCAATACGGATATCCAAGCAGAAGAGTGTAGGAGTGATTTTGGATCATGTGACAAGCAACTGATTTATCCCAGGTTCATGCAGCTGAACAGCAAGCAGCCAAATTGTTGAGGGAGATGAGGGACCATTAGAAGAAAAGAGAATACTGAGGACTTTTTTAGAGTCCTCTTAGATTTGAGAGCAATGCTCTCTCGAAAATTTGCAAGGTTTCTAAGCAGGGATAGTTGGAGACAGGCCTACAAATGGAGGATGGAGAAAGCTCAGGGCATATGAAGGACAATTTCTGTCACTAGCAGTTTCTTGTAGCCAGCTCTACCACAAAAGCTGATGTTCTGCCAATGCCAGGCATGAAACCATTGAAGACTTGATTCTTGCTACAACCACATTCATTTTTTGGTCACATTTACACTCCTGTCTTCTTTTCTTCACCAGTTAAGTGATAAAATTAGACAAGGTTGCCTAATTGTTTAGTTCTGTTCCTACTTTCAACAGGAAACAATACATTTACATTTTTTAGAAACAACTACAAACTAACAGAGCTTATTTTGGGGTACCCAGACTAACACACTTTAAAAGGAAGTAATCTATTAAAAAAGTTTCTATCTCAGTGCAACAGAAATGGTAAGGAGTTGGACACTTGAACATATTTTACAATTGAGTAATCTCAATATTGAAGGCTAAGTAGGCCTTATTTTCTTTGCCAAATTCCTGCAAATTCAGTCAGGCTAGGATAGGGTTCGTGAAAATAAAACAGAATTTCAATCCTTGTTGCAGACAGTTGTTTAGCAATGCCTTGTTTTTTGGTTTTGTGAATGTGGCAAAGAACTAGAGACAGGGTAGGGGGTCTTCTACACACCTTTTTCCTCCATCATTGTAAAAAGTGGTGAATAATATAGCTTTGTTCTAAAAATCATGTTTAATGGGTGGTTTGGATTACTTCAGCAGTAATTCTAAATCTATGGCCTGATCTAACAGAATCAATGACTGGGTAAAGGGAGATGGATCAAATTTCTCAGTTACAGTGGTCTAAATAGACATGAAAGGGCACTACACAGCAGCAAAAGTGAGCTGAATTTGCTCACTTTAGTGAAGCTAATAGGTTTTCTGCATGCCTCTTGAATTACTGCCTGGTTAGTTAAAAGAAGTGCTCAAATATTGATCACAAAGATGTTGGGGATGAAGCAACATTTTAAAAATTAATGCCTATTTCTCATTTTCTAATGATCTCCACCTGTGACTTTAACCAGTCCTGGTGGGTAAGGAGCATAATGCAGTTCAGGGTAACTTACCTCCTGAACTATTAGAATTTTAGTCATGTTTAAAAATCACTTTGTAAGCTTTCGTAGTCTTCGGTCACAACACGCAGAATTCATCTGCTTGTGTTTCTGATCCTTTTAAGGTTTGAAACGCTATTGAGAAAGGCTGTGAGTTTGGTTAGCTGAAGGTATTAAAAAGAAATCAATAGAATGCTCTGATTTGAAACAGCTCCCTGACCGAGAGGCTTCATAGGACTGCAAAATGGGTCCGCTGCCTTTCCTCTCATATGCTTTGCAGGTGTGCAGCTAAACCCAACTCCTTTATGGGTAACACGAACAGCTCAGGCATTGGCCAAAACTGCAACTTCCTCTTAAAAGACAGGCTCTGGTTTTCCCTTGTTTCCAGTTTCTCAAAATTGTATGCTTCTGTTAAAAAGAAGAAAACAATTTCTCAAGGCACAGAGGCTTCAGAGAAGAAAACCTTCCTCAAAAGGTGCTCAGTCCTTTCACACTTAGACTAAGAAATAATCACCACTCACAAGTCACTATGTGCACTGGGCATCCACACTCCCAGTCAAAACTCCCCTCTGATTTGGGACTGGCTAGTCCCACAGCAGCCAAATGCCATCTAAATGTGGTTCTCTTTCTTGAAAAAACTTTTTCCTCCTTGAAGCCAAAGCTGCCATACACAGTAGTACCTAGTGAATGCAGGATGGGTGAGGATGGTCTCTATCTAAGTAAATCTTGGGAGAAATGAAGAACTATGCCAGAGTGTCTGAGCTACTGCTTTAACCACTACTCAAGCTCTGAAAAATACTTAGCAAAGGAACAAGTGCAAATGCAGAGGGGACAAGGGAGAAGGAGTCATTACCATTTCTGTTAGTGTCATGTTTCTTACGCGGCACATTTTTTTTGTGAGGCTGCTGTTTTCCATCCAAGTACAGACATGGCCCATGGCTCAACCAGTGACTGATGTCTCCCATTAGGAAAGACACTGTCCTGTGTGGCAATGTGGTTGCTCTACTGTGGGTTTTGTTGAGAGCCTTAGGAGACAGAATGCAAACAGCAAGCCTGGGCTGGGACTTTCCTTTGAGAAAATCCCCTGTATCGCCCTAATCCTCCAATTAGTGATTACACTCTACTGATTAGGGATGTAAGAGATAATGATTATTATACAAAACCCCCCCAGTTGCCTTTTGGATAGCTCTATTCAACTGCAAAGTGTTTTACATAATTAACCATAATGGGATTGTCTTTGCTGCACCTCTGCAATAGTCTATTCTCACACAGTTTTGAAAGATACATGTGAAAACCCATTATGCAGAGTGGCAAAAATGGATCTGTGGGAGCTCTTTGCTGTTCTCCTCAGTGCCCAGCATGGGGAGCACACTGACTCTGACACTGTGGTACTGCCAAGGTGGCACGTGGTAATTTCACAGTGGCCATGAGAGAGTGACGTCCCCTGGCTGCACACAGCCTGTGGGATGGCATTTTCTCATCATCTTCTGAGCTCCTGGGAGTTAGCTAACATGAGTTTCACCTGAAACTTGTAAGACACTCTTTAAACTATAATGGGTTTCAAGATCAAAGGAATTATCAGGACAATTGACCATGATCTGCAGCACTACACAAACCACAGACTATTGAATCCTGCCTCAAACCCAAGCTGGTCACTGAATGTGACCATTTCCTTTAAGCAAAAAGCCAGATCTTCTTCTTGAGAGAAAAAGAATCTACTGTCCTGCTGTACAATGGCATCCTATCACCAAATATGTCCAACTTGAGCTTTTAGCTCTTGGATCAATTATAGAGCCCTTTTCTCTCAAAACCCTTTATCCTTCTTGCTCTTTTTAAGGACTGCAATAACATCACTACTTCACCTTTGCCTGTTTATATAGGGTATTTAAAATTTCTCACCATAATGTCACTTTCCAAAATTCTTATTATTCTTTTACATCTTTTCTGAATCCAATCAACTTGTGAAGATCTTGAAAAAATGTGACTGTGTGGACTAGACATTGCATATACTGCTACACCTATTTTACACAAAAGGGAGCAGAATATGAGTTTATATCCCATGAGTCCTCCAAACACTGCTTTCCCCCCCCACTTTGCTACATGTTTTTTAACAGTTCTTGAGGTGTCACTGGAAGAAAATTAATACTTACTGCAAACATTTTAATATAAGTTGTTTTTACTACATTTTTACTATACATAATTAAGTTACTGTAAAAGAGTAAACCTTCTAATACTGTTGGATATAAGCAACGATATTAAAAATTTTATCTATATTTCACATGGCTTACTCTCAGGCTACCACCACAAAATGCATTTCTCTTGTCAGTAATAGATGCCTTCTCATATTTGATGTATTGGGAAAAGGAAAAAGTATTGGAAGAGGAAAATATTAAAAATATCACAAGATGCTGAGGCCTTTTAAAGGTAACTGAAAGAACTTTTCACGTGCAGTTGTTGGGATGCAGGACTGGAATTGGCTTGTTTGCTGGACCTGAGCTGTTTGTCTTTCACACACAGGAGTGTTGCTGGCAACCTACTGCACTCAGCACAGACAGGTCCTGCAGACCCAAAGATGCACATGGAGTTTGGCCAATCAGTTATTTTGTTCTATTAGTGATCCCAAATTTTTAATTCCTCAGATCATTTTTAGCAGCCTGTTGCTCCTGTTGCCTTGTATTGTCCATAAGAGTAGACTTTGGGAGCACTGGGAGAGGTTACTGTCTTTGATCCCTCCCAGACATCAGGCAAGACTAAAGCCCTCCTGTCTGTACCACACTCACACCTTTGGAGGAGAAATTGAGACAGCTATGTAAGATTTTTTGAGTGAAGCCAGGGCAGTGCTTCTGCCTAAAGCAGAAGAAAAGTTGGAGCACTTTTCCATCCCAGAAGCAGAGAACACGAAATCAGAAAGATCACCCCCAGGAGAACTGACTGAACTGAATATGAAACAAGAAGTACAGAGCTAATAAACCTGAACTGTCAGTGATGGTGTTTCCTCAGACAAGGTCAGGAGGAAGCCAGCTGCAATGTTCACCAGTCCCAAGGAGATGAACACCGGCAGAGGGCTCTCAGAGAATCAGGACAAAGAACAGCGGTGGCAACATAGCAAAAAACATTCCCAGTCCACCTGTGATGGAGGATGACTGAATTCTGCTGGGGAAAATGTACTGACTGTAGGAAGAGGTTGCAAACACCTTGGTCTGTTTCCATTTTGACTCACCAGTGGGAACAATAATAGCAGTGAAAGGAGGCAGGACAGAAACAAAAAAGTGGTTGAAGAGGTTCTTTGCTATTATGCTATTGCTCTTCATCCCAACATAAGCCACTCCTCTGACTTCAAAGAGAAGGTACTGCTTGTTTCCTGTCTGACCAGCTCCTTCACCCTCCATATAGCACAGAACTACATGATACTGAGGCATCAACTTAACATAACCTTCTAAAAGAAAGAAGATAATTCCTTTAAAAGAAGAAATAAATACAAATTACTGCTTATTACAAAAAGCAGAGAGTTTAGTTGCTGATATGCTGACTGGGTGGGAGAAAGAAAATGGCTTGAGATTTGGAGGTTTAATTAGGTTCACACCCAGAACATGCTGTTACAGAACCCTTTAACCAGAGGGTAAAGAGGAAGAGGTAAAAAACAGCTCAGACTTACATCTGTTTGAATGATGCTCCATGCATTAGTGAGGCCAATATTTCCATCTGTCCCGTACAAATGAAGTCCTTTCTTCAGATCCCGCTGAGCATACTTGTCAATCTGAAACCAACAACAAAAGACACAGAACTCAGAATTTGCTGACTACCACATTTCAGAATCAAAGTGCACAGAGCAGAGAGATGTTGGACAATGGTCCTGTACTGAAATGAATAAAAAGTGAACCAACACTTTGTAAATAACATGAGGAGTTCCTCTTCTGAGTTTTATGTTCATGTTTCCCATCACAGAGACCTTTAATATATCTTTTCCCTTCTCACTTAACCACCAAAGTACTACAGGGAGACTGGATGCAGTTTAATCACTCCTTTTTGCAAATGAGACCTATCTATGAAAACCTTCATCTGCACACAGCATTTTCTTTTAGCTTAGTATCTTTAACTGTGACCAAGTACATTAATGTGTACTCTTCCATATTGGAGAACAGACAGACATGGTGTACTCCCTAGTGATTGCCCCTCTGGCACTTGTCATTCCAACTGGG
>VZTH01008983.1:39278-142701 GCA_013397815.1 Aleadryas rufinucha | reverse complement strand
GCGCGGCTGGCGGCGGGGGTGGGTAATGTGTCTAAAATGATGTAACCAATGTTAATCTTGAGTTAACAGAGGCAGCACAGGTATTCTGCTCCTGCCACACACTTGGACTTTCCTTCTGCTTTGTCCAGTCAGAATTGTTTTCATTAGCAGCTGCCAAAAAGGTGGATGCAAAGCATCTTGCACAGCTTAAAGAGGAATTTTCAACCCTCTACATCATAATTGTTATGGGGCAAATAAAAGGTTACTCAACAATATGTCTCCACAAAAAAACTATGCCCTCAAAAGTTCACCATGTCCAGGAAGCCTCTGCTGGATGTGCAAAAGACTGTGTTTGATCTGTCACGGTCTTTTGTTTCCATCCTGAAAGTCTACCAGCATCATGTCGAGCCAGTAATAAAAGAGCTTTGAAGCAGTACAAGAAACATCACAAGTTAAGATTAAGTACAACTTAATCTCAGCACCTTAACTATCATGAGAGGCCTTTCTCACCGATGCCTTCCTCGAACAGTAGGTGCTGTGATCTCCCTGTAATTATCATGTAAGCTGCTTTTGGCTTTACACAGAGATTATACATAGTCACTGGTATGTTAATTAGAAGAGAGCACCAAAGCTGAAAGCTGTCATTAAATTTAGAATTAGTTGAGAAAATTACAGGCAATAAACGATAAACTTATATGTGTTGGGGATTCCTAGCATTCATTTAAGAATTAGATCATATCAGCTCTGCACTTACCCTCAGCTCCCTGTGTCTCAACTGGACCTGCTGTGGTCTCCAGCAGAGCCATCAATTAGGATGGAAGGGCATGGCTGAGATGCCAGTCTCAGAGAGGCTTGGAAATTTAGTTAATGTCCTACAGAGGCAGTGAGGTAAATTAATTGTTGAAAAGCTAATTCTTATTCAGAAACTGACAGAAGTGAAGAGGAACAGGGTAACTGAGGGCAGGCGGGGACAGAAATCCAGCTAGGCTATCTGTTACCTTGAAGATGAAAGAGAAAGGTCTGTTTTGAATATTAATTTATCTCACCTGAGAATATCTGCCCTGTAGAGTAAGAAAGCTACACACCAGCCTTAGGTTCATATCAGCACTTATATGGAACAAGGGAGAGAACAGTGATTCTTATCTGAAGGGCAAATGCTGTGTTAAAAAAAGGATGCAAAATGCCAAGTTTGCCTTTCCTCACTCAAGTTTTGCTTTGCAATCTTGACGTCCTATTTGAGATGGATACTAACATCATGATAATTTATTAACTTAAAATTAACATTCATAGAGATCAAGAGCAAAGTTTTGTTAGTCCATGTGTGCTTTAACATGGTGTCAAGAGATGGTGTCACCAAGGGACTGTATCACCATGCATTCCTGATCTTCCTTCTACCTGGAGAAGCCTCACCAGCAAGCAACTTGCTGAAGCAAAATGACAGCAAGTCCTCTCTTCCTTGTAAAATTAACCACTTTTCCTGCACAAAGAGTGCCAGGCCTCTATACTGGGAACAAAGCTGGCATCAAATTTCCATACTTCACGCACTGAGTAACCAGCAGAGCATTAGTCAAGAAAACAGGCGCTATGCGACCAGTTCTCCCACTGCTATTTCAGAAAGCCTCAGCATCAAGTCCTGCACATGGTATGACCCATCATTATTCGTTGTTTTAAAAATAAAGTGCCTGTTTGAATCTTGCTTGGAAGAGGATATAAGTTTTTTAGAATCCCACACCACATGTGTCTCATTTCTTTACCTCTCTCTCATCTCTATGCAAGCTCCAACTTTGAAAGAGGCAAACACATGTTGTGAAATAGTACTGCCAGATTGTTTTACCTTTTTATTTCATGTCCACTGACAGGAAAGGTACCTGGAAATACCACTTTAACACATATACACAGAGAGAACTTTATATTGACTTGAGTGATGGTAAAGGTAGGATTATACACAGTTCTCTTTTACTAGTTTCCATCTGCCCTTCTAATCAAGTGTGCTGTACATACAACAGTGTGCTATTCTCTGAAGAGCAGCTGATTTAAAATCGCTTTGTCACAGAGCTACTCCTTGAAGCATTCACACTCTTCTGTTTGCTTACACTTGAGTCAGAAAGGTGTTCATCATCCCCTAGGAATAACCTTGTACAGAACAGTTGTACACCCAGAGTCTGTGGGTGGCCACTGGGCTCCAGGAGAAAGGGGGAGCAGGGCTCGGCCCTTGGCCTCCTGGCACTTGTGTCTGCAGCTGAAGTCCCAGCAGGAAGCCCCCCACCCTCTGTGTCTCCCCTGTTTCCATTTGTTATTAATGTGTTACCTTGCATGAATTAATCAATGCTGACGCAGGCTTGGACTTCCAAAGAGGCCAGACGAAATTAAACAGCAGCATTGCTCTCGTTCACACTGTGAGGAGCTCAGTCTCTACGTGCAGTCCTATTAAAAGCACATTGACCTCTACTCAAATAACCTGTGTACAAGGTTATAAGATGGATATTTTTCCCCTAATTGAAGCACTGCTTGAAGCTCTAGACAGGATTCCTACTAGCTTTGACTGGAGCAGGGTAAGAAAAACCCAAGGCCTATTTGTGGGGCACAGCTGGCAAGTCCTCTTACAGGTCCTCCTGTTTCCTTCTAACCTCAATGGTTTTCCTTCCTCAAAATATTTTTAGAATACCAAGAACTTTTCAATATGCCTTTATTCTAATTGTAAGTTTGATTTAAATGAAAACTCCCAAAACACCCCTAGCTGTCTCTTCTGCCTTTAATTTGAATTTTTCAGAAAATGATCTTTCTGAAAATGAAATGCTGCACCACAGTGATTCATCACATCTCCTGACAAATGATCCCACCCAATATTCACCAATCTGTCAGCTTCCCTTGTTTGTCCCTGTGCTACCAGTCCTCAGGCAGGCAAAACGTCTATCTCAAACCAGAGACTGAAGCATTATATTTAATATTCTGCAATTTGAATCTGCTGCAATCTTCCATACACAAGCCAGGACCTTCACAAATCACAGCTCCAGTGAAGTAGCTCAAAGAAGAATAATAAAAACTCTCTGCAGGCAAACTGTTGCTCTAAATGTGGTGCCTGTTTTTAGATGTGGAATGCCAGAGATTTCTTTAGACTGAAGAGTTTCTGAAAGATTTGGCAGCAAGAACCTTTCATCAATCTGTTAGTGAAGAAGAGAAAAGTTTTTTTCCTCCTTGGGATTCATTGGTCAACAGATGAGAGGCGAAAGCTTCAAGCTGGCACACTATCCATGTAAATTCCTATGAGTCCTGGGTTCAGACATACTGGGGCTTTGCCCATGCTTATCAGCCCCTTCAGGTCTCAGTGGTATTTCTGGTAAGTTAAATGTGTCCCAGTGTGGTAATCCACTACAATCCATGCCTCCAAGAGAAGCACTTCTTAGAGCAGGGCATGCATATTACTGCACTTTATCCAAGCTAAGATCCTGTTCCTACTGCAAAGAGCAGCAATGCTTTCTCACTGACTTCCATTAGGCCCTAATAGAGCTCTTCTATCTCTCACTGTCCTATTACAAAGACTTTCTAAAAACTATACACTGCTCTGAGGTGGAGAAGTCACAAGCAGAGAGCTTCAGGACATGAAGGAAACTCAGTATTTGAACTGGAGAAGGGAAAGTACAAGAGACGTGGCATGACTGGCGAGCACCTGCCACAGAGGTCAGGAAAAGTGGCTGGAAGCAGCTGATGCAGTTAGAGAGAATGGGCAGGGATCTATCTGAGCCTCATCTAAACTACAGCTGAGACAAAACATTGGTTAAAAAAGTCTTACTCCAACCTGCATATAAATCCAGGCCAAATTAAAAAGTGTTTCCTTCTTAATCTGTATTCCCTTGAGGCAGCTACTTAAGCTGTAGCAATGTACACGTAAGGCTGGTTTTACTGTCAGCTTTGTCCCCTCATTGCCTCGGAAATCCAGAGCCTCTGAGCAGAACTGTGCTTGGCTGGCTGACAAGCCCAGCTGGAGAAGCCAGCACACTTCAAGAGGACCTGGGGCTGTCAGACTCCACCTTGTCTCCTTGAATAAGACAACTTAGGAATAATTGAGCATGAGGATAAAAGCTGTGTAACAACAGTGACAACAAACTCCTGCTTAGCACAGACACGCTGAAAGCACTACATGAACATTCTGCACTGCAAACACCCAGGTTCATAATTAATTCCATCTCTGTTTTACAGATGGGGGACTATAGGGGCCTTCTCAGTTCCTGGGACTGGTTTCACAGACCTCTCACTCTCCGTCTAAATGAAAGGCTTTGGAGTTTATGTACTTACTGTTAAGGCAAGAAACAGAAGACAAATACTGTTCCCTGAGAAGCCCAGTCCTGTAATTTTGCTGCTGATAAGCTGGAGGAAGTGCTCTGAGCAAAGTATCTTGGGCAAACAAGAGAATTGTGTCTGTGCAGAACACGGGTATTATCAGTATTTACAGCTAATATGACGCACGGTTTTGATCAAACTGAAGCTCCAGCAATACTGAAGAGACAAAGTCCTTCCATTGTCCCAGCACACCAAGAGGGAAGGTGGCTTTGCTGTAATCTTCTTTGGAATAAAGGTCAAAAGAAGGCTTTGGGGAGATCCTTATTAACTCCTTCTCAACTTGTTAAAAGCGTGAGATATCACTCAGATTGTGGCACAGCCTTTAGGAAAAGGCCAGAGGATGCCAGCAGCATCCCCAGCTTTTTAACCTGCAGGCAACTGGAGACGTTTAATTTCAAGCCTCAATGCTTTCCTACCACAACCCGAACACAACTTCTACCCAAAATGTCCCCTAAATTGGAGAAGGCCTCTCAGCAGTATTCCAATATAGGTAAGCAAATATTCTTGACCTTTCTGGTGATTGCTTCCCCTACCTCTCTGCCTCTCCAGCAGAACATGAGAGGCTCTAAGGAAATGACAAAATATCCAATAGTTTCCCACTGGGCAAAACTTTTAATTTAATGCCTTGATAATCGTTCTCTACAAATAGCAGCGAGTGGGAAATCGAATGTAAACAGAAAGTGCCTGATCTATAAGGTCATTTGTGGGAGCCTTTGCCTGCTAAGAAGACATGAGATTGATTGTAGCAACAGGTAAGGCTTGTTTTAAATGAGATGTCCTCGAGCCTGTCTGTAAGAAGCTGAGAGCAGTAAATGCTCTCCTCACTGCTGAAATCTTCCATATACCATCTGCCTATAAATAGAAATATTTTAAGAGTTTAGTAAAGAAGAGATACCACATGATTTTTGGTGATATTTGGCAGTTAAGGGACAATATACTAATTTCTTGCCAGTATCATCAATGTTGCACATCTCCAGGACGCTTTGCTCAGCACTGTGGGATTTCCTTCCTTGCTTTGTCCCCAGATGTGAAACAACTTCAGGACTTAATATTTAGGTTTTTTGTTTTGTGGGTTTTTTGTAATTGCTTCCTTTAACACGGAAACCCACTAGCTAGTGAATTCTCTTCTCCTAGCTTGACTGCAAAAGCCAACAATCAGGCATCACTTTACAGATCTTCTAAACTTCAAAAATTTAGCTGAAATACTTATTGCTCTAGCAGAGGTTGATATCGAGAGAGATGCACTGGCACTGGCTGTGTAACTTCAGAAGAGTAAAGAGTACTGGAACAGAAGATCAAAGGAAATGGTCTGGGACCAGAAAGAATGAATGTTTCTGAAATCTACTGGCTTAGGTCAGCTGAGGTAAGACCTTTCAGCTTTGCCATAGGCTCTCTACACAGTCTTGAAAAGTCACTGTTTCTCTTGTGTTTCAGCTATTTGTAAAACAGGAATAACCTGTCTCTAGTCATGCCATAAAGTTAATAGTATAATATAATAAATAATCTAAAGTAAGTATTTGAATATCAAGTCCAACCTGGAAGATGAAGCCCTGTACAGAATCTGAGACAAGGAATGGAGTTTCTAACCTGAGAGAGAGAGAGAGAGAGAGAGAGGAACCTTCCTGGCACTTTGAGGTAAAACTGAGGTTCCTCAGGAAGCAAAAGGAAGGACAAGTACATCTTGCATTGACCTGCAGCAAGCAACTGGTGAAACTGTAAGAGAAAGAATCTCCTACTATGTGCTCTGGCAAGAACCAAGAAGTTGCAATATGGTTCATAACAGGAAGAAAATAATAAGAAAATACTACTATTACTACTAATGATGTTGTCAGAGAATTTGGGTTTTTCAAACCAGTGTTTCCTGGGTCCTTGGTTTGTGCACACTATTAATTGCAGTTTCAGTCACTGTCTTCTGCATACAAGCACCTGCTTGTGCTCGAGTGCAGGCATCAGCAATCAGCTGAGGCTACAGGAAAGGAGCCACTGAAATGTCCCTGAACTTTTCATACTATTAAAATGCCAATGAATGCCACAGCAGCTTTAGTGCCTCTGTTTTAAACAGGAGATCACAAGGACGGCAAGTCACTAGNCTGTCAGTGGTTTTTTTCCTTTGTACTATTGCATTTATTTCATTTTTCCTATTAAATTGTATTTCTGACTTGGAGTCTCTCACTGGTTTGCTTTTCAAACCTTCACACTCTGCAACTCAAAAGTTTTTCATGCAAGAGCAAATTCAAATGTTTCCAGCAAACTGCACCTAATTTTGTCCAAATGATTCCTTTAGAAGTCCAAGGGAGAGACAGGCATTTTATCATTGTTTAGCTTCCTATTATTGCTGTTGTAAGGGGAAATACACTGCTCTGTAGCCAGAGGCCACTGCCATGTAGTCTGCTCTTAGGCACAGCAACAGCTGAGTAACTTGTGCATCAGGTGCCCAGGTTTGTTTAAATAAAGTACATCATAACAAGCTCAGAGACACAGGCTTGAAATGTTAAGCTGCAGCTGTGCAGTCTCTTGGCTCATTTAGAGAATGAAGCCAGTAGAATGAAGCAGAGCCAACACCTTATTTAAGCTGTCTGTATGGCACCTGAGCACAGGCACTTCCCAATGAGACAGTTCAAGACCTCCTTAAAAAAACCAACCCAATCTTCTTTATTTTTCGTGAAACTACGAGTAAAGCTTTAAATATGAATTCTTGGCTTGCTGCTTCTTGTTTCAAAAGGGTTTGAATGCTGCAGCAGACATGGGGAAAGGGCTGGGTGAAACTAGGCAGGTAAATCAAATCAATTGCTTACTCAAAAGCCTGACATTGCAAAGTAACTACCATGTTATTAAGTCAGTTCTTCTTAACCATTATGGATTTTGGTGACAAAAGCCTCACCAGCGTGTTGGAGGCATTTCAGGTGAGTGAACACTGAAGTGCATGGTTTATGTGACATACCTAATTATACAGCATTCAGGATACATTTAATGCTGATTCTGTAGAAGGAAACCTTTGTTTACATATAAATAGGCTCTTCTTCAGATTATTAAGCTGGCTGGGAAAAAAGGATACTCATCCTCAACAGCAGTGACACCAGCAAAGCTGGGTGCCATCGTGATCTAACTGCACCATTTCTATTCCAGAATGAAACTCCCTTTGCAGCAGGTTTTCTTCATATACTTGCTCCAAAGCTGACAGACACAAAAGAGCTTCTGTTCCCTTTCTCCAGTTACGTTTCCCACCAACTGTTGCTCTCAGCAAGCCTCCTCTGCCTTCACACATCAGCCTCGTGTTCCACAGATCTCACAACCTAGCCTCAAAGCCCTCGTCTCCCTCCTGTGCCACCCCTCCTACCCACTTCAATCGTCTTTCCCCACACATGGTCCTGATTCACTCCTTACTTTCCTGTCCCAGTAAATGCTAATTTTGCCTTCATCTCTAGTGGCCACAGGAAGCACACCTGTGCCAGGGTGTAAAGACTCCTCTGAACTACATTCATGTATTGAAATGCTATGCACACTGAATCCAGGCCAGTGGAAAAGAGAAACACTCCCTTCTTTCAAAACCTATGCTTATGCTGAGCATATTCCCAGGCTATCTGTATTCAGCCTCCTTACCTTTTTTTTCTTTTTAAATTTTAAAATAGATAATCACTTTCATTTGTCCTCAACGGTCATCAGTATAACCTCAGATAAGCAAATTGGGAAGGATACTAATTAACATGATACATGCTGTTGAGCCTTTGTTTGCCAAGAGACATGAAAGGTGGGTTGCATTTGTGTTTCAAGTGCTAACAACCTGTTATCTCCAACTATCCAGACCCAAAAAAGAGCGCCAAAACCCACCCCCATCCACCTAGGGATGCACATGTCAATAGAGCTTTAGATCCAATTAGCTCCCACAAAGGCTGCAGGACTGCAGAGGCAAGTGAAAGCAGGGAGACAAGGCACCTCCCTTGTAGGAATGAATGACCACCGTGTGATTAGGTATTAGGAACAGTGACATTGGACACATAATCCTTTGCAGATGCTGCAGACTGGGAAAGGGGAAGGCAGCACTTTGCTCACAGAGATGAAGAACTTGGCATTTTGCCCACTGAGCCATTTGCTGCAGCCATCCCATGGGATCAAACTTGGCTTCAATTATTTACAATACTCATTTACTTAGCTTAAAGGTGAATGAGAGAGCATTCAAATAAGAGAGAGCACTACTAAAATATCAGAGGCGGAGGGATAACTAAGGCAAATCATGCCCTGTGCTCCCACTGTGGTAAGAGAAGATGAATGAGGCCCCCACACCATGTAAGTGTGGGCTATCTGCAAATCCATTTACCCAATTAACTTAATTTCCTCTTACATTTATGACTTTGGTAGAAAAATAAAAGCCAAAATAGAGATTTGTCCGCTGCTGTAAGGTAAAAACAACTCTGCAAACGTCAAAACAATTACACCCTCTCTGTCTCAGGCCTGTGGTGTCACCTGAGCCTTGCTGTGGCCATGGGGAAGGCTCTAAGCTCCCGTGGTTATTCACAGGCGTCAGCATTGCCACCTCTTGGTGTCAGAGCTGCTCTGCTGAACACAGACCTCAGCTCCACCGGCACCAGTAACAACTGGGCAAGCTGCAAAGCTGCTGGGGGAGAGGGCTGGCTAATTTCCTCAGGGACAGAAATTTTCCTGGTTCCTTAGAACAAGGAAAACAAATGTTTGCTGATAAGCCACTTTCTCTGAGCTAGAACTAAAACACCCATTTAAAAAGCAAACCAAACCCACTGAAGGGTTAAAATCTGCTACTCTGCCTGGAGAAACTTGTCTGGAAAGAGTGATTCTCTGGAAACAGATTGAAAGAGCTGTGTCTTCCTAGATCCAGGGAACGTTAATCCTTAGGGGAAAGTGAGGTTTGCACACAGCCTGCTTTATTATTCTTAAGATAAGCTTTCTCTGAAATTAACTTACTTTAAATAAATAATGCTGTGAGGAGAACTACCATCATCCTTGGAGGGAACAGAGCAGCAGGCAAAGTCAAGTGCACTACACTGAGCTTCATTCCTGTGGCAGCGTGGTCTCTGCTCAGCCTGAAGTAGGGAAAGTGCAGAACGCAGCCCTTAAGAGAGAGGGCAGCACAAATCCAAAATCCAGAGAAGAGACAGTGGGCTTTGGAGGAACAGCTGCCTACCTGGCAGAAACTCAGCAAATCTACTGCAAGAGTTGCCTGGCCAAAGAGCAGAGAAGGTGATGATCTCCCTAGCTATCTTTTCTTCCTTAAAAAAATGTTATTTTCTTCCAATCACAGGGATGTGTACTTGGAAGAACAAGGGATATGCTAAATGCCAGCTTCTCAGCTATGGATGATAAAAAGCTTTAGCAGAGAAACTTTCCAGCTTTCTGCAGCATTTTGTGAGACTGCAGCATTTCGTGAGAGGTCTGTCTTTCCCATGCAAACTATTAAAAACAACGCTATGGGTTTCGCAAAGCAACTTCGCTATCTCGCACCTGCAGTTGTTTGCAGGATTGTTATGATCCTGACTAGAGAAATATTTTGAAATGGGTGTTGTGAAGACTGACCTATCACCCTCGGAGGTGGATGACCAGAGGTCCAATGACCTTACACCATGTAAGAATACTAAGGTATAAAACGAGCTGTATATAATTAAATAAAGAGGCTACTTCTCCTTTCTTCCTGGACCGAATCTATGTTGGTTTTCTCTCCGTCCCCGCTACAACAGCGACACTCAGCTGGCAGGAATCTGCCTGACAATGGAGTTGCTCACATTTATGCAACTTGGTATCCTCACGTGGTGTCTCCAGTGGCTCAAACCCATGTTTCTGTGAGGGTACATGCAAGCTTGGAAACCATTCCCTCTCCAAACCCACAACCCTGACACCATGGGTGTTCTGACCTTCAGCAACTGCAGTTACTGGGTTTAGTCCCCAGGTAAGCTTTTCAGTGATGGTATCATAAACTGGTAAACAAAATGTCTTGGAAAGCTGGTAAATAACCAAAGCAACACAAGTGAGTAACTGCTATTAAATGCCTCCCTTGTTTTAATGAAACAAACAATTGCAGCTCTTCAGTGCACTTCACTGAAAGCAGATTTAATCGTGGATGGAATGATTTGGGACTCAGTCACTGCAAATGAATAAACTACATGGAGATTGCTTTCCATAATAACAGAAAACAAGCAAATAAACAAACTGCCAGTCACAATTATATGGCACCAAATGCAAGTTTCCAACACTCTCTACTTCCAGTAATGTCAGAACAAAGCCACATTTGTCACTGGAAGTCACATGAGTTGAACGAAGAAGGAAATATGGTTGTTACCCCATATGTTAAACAGAGGTAAGTGACAGTGCCTTCACTGAGTGAGATGCTGGATGTTCCACACAGAACAGAATTTTATGTGCTGCTTTTGCACAGAAAAAGTGGCATTTACCAAAGGAGCAGCAGACCCTGCTAAGTGGCACCAAAGGTGCTGTGTTTTCAAACAGGCAGTGGTGGAGCTTAGGGCCTCAAACGAGTTTCTGCCATGTGCCAGAGCCCTTCTAGAAATGGCACCAAGGTGCTCAAAGCAACCCGGGCAGAATGAACCACTGTCCATGAGGGTCTGGTTTGTTCAGGAACAGTCTCTGTCAGAGGGCGAGTTATCCCTCGGAGAGGGGCAGAAACCAAAGTGAAAGATTAAATCTGCCACATGTGACAAAGGTCCCAAGAACACCTGTGAGGATGCTCCTCAGCTGCCTCTGGCTTGTTTTGAATTTATTGTTCATGCTTCCACCTTTCAAAATGAGCCCCTCTTTCCTAATTAAGAGACTGACTTTTTGCAAAGGAGAAGCATTAATCCCAAGTCTCTCCTTAAAAGTGGAAATTGTCTGCTCATCCCCCTTGGATTCTCTGATGTTCAATAATACTGCCTGCAATAGCTCCAAGACATTTTTTTCCATGGGGCATTCCTTTGG
This sequence comes from Aleadryas rufinucha, assembly GCA_013397815.1. Lineage (NCBI taxonomy): Eukaryota > Metazoa > Chordata > Aves > Passeriformes > Aleadryas > Aleadryas rufinucha. The sequence continues at coordinate 131,445 of VZTH01008983.1, read as the reverse complement.
GTCTCTCTATCTACCTAAATTTAATAGTTTTGACACCTCTGAAGAGCTCAAATTTGACTGGAATTTGCTATCACTGTCAGGGGTCATAGGGGCACAAGAAGAAAAAAAGAAGTCAGCCACATTGAATGTATTTTAAAAAGTAAAATTTACAAAAAAGAAACATTATTAAAAACAGGGGATTCATTCAGTAGTGTTTTTAGTGGGTTCTTGACCCAAAGTTATTTGGTATTTTTCTGATGCTATGGAAGGAAGTATAAAAATCGCTGCTAATGAAATTTTGTAGATACCACACAAAACTTGCAGTGTATTAAAGAATCTGCTGATATCACTTGGCCTGCTTGGTTACAGAGCCTCAGGGCTTATCCAGACAAATACCAGAAAAGACATCTAAGAAAAAACATGTGAGGTCACACTACAAGACTGGAAACTATATTGTGGAAAGCAGGAAACCTGTGGAGGGACTGAGGAAATGGAGATGGACATGCTCTGAGGGCAACACTTCCAACTCACAGAGGAAACAGTCACAGGTTTATTCAACATCAGCTGCATAAAGGCAGAGTCGTGCCATTACCTCTGCACTGCAGAACTGATAGCCATGTTCTCAAAAATCTACTGAAAATCTGAAAAGATTCCAGAGAAGACCCACAACAAAAAGCCACTGAGAAGTGTGCTTTCCTTCACACGACTAACATTCTTGGAAAAACTAAATAGAGGGACAAGGTTAAACAGCAGTGTAATTGCAGCCTTCAGGTACCCACATGGAGTAGCAATTCTCAACAGCAGACAGCACTTTATTCCACCACAAAAAGACATAATGAGAGTTAATGGTTAGAACTTTTAAGACAGACAAATACAAGACAGAAACAAGGCATAATTTTAACCATGAAGCAAAAATAAATCCTTGGAATAAATTTTTGGCGAATGAGACACAGTCAGTGATGCCTTTAAATCAAGACTCAGGAATTTTGTAAAATTACAACTCAGATGTAATTAGTTTGATGACAAGAATACTGATTGAAGCACTAAGGACCATAGAGTACTGTAACTGTTTCATCTGGTCTTAAAATTCACAAATCTTTCCAGCAGAGCACAAGTTTTCCATGGATAGGGACTAGGTTATTCATGCCAGATTATGTCACCTACGCCCTGCACTTTGACCTTTGCTTCAAATCCATCCTGAAAGAACATCTGACAGCAAACATATCAGTCTCTCTAGCACATCCCATGCTGGGACTCAGGCACTGCTCTTTTTAAACTTCAGTCACAATCCGGGGGCACAAATTCTCCTCAACCACAGCCTGCATTATCTCAGTGAGCTCTGTATCTGCCAAATCCACATCTTCCTTGCCCATGTCAACACTGGCTGTCCTCTGGGAGCCGTGTCATCCAAGTGACAAAGGCCAGCTGCTCCAGAGCCACCATCTGCAGCAGGCTCCTGTGCCCTGCAGCACATTCATGGCATTTATCTTAGAGGCTGCTTTCACATGGCTTCCCTGGTTACAGCAGGGGAGCCTGCACGCCCTCAGCCCCCAGGACTGTGGCTGCAGGGGCCAGGCCAAGCCTGAGGAATCACAGGTGAGCAGCTCCAAGATGTGTTGCCTTAACTCCCCTGGTACAGGCAAGCACATTTTAGTCCCCCTGACATAAAGTCAGGACTCCAAGATAAACAGCAGAAAAGTGCCTTCAGTTTAACTTTCGGCAATGAATGCCCCATGATTACTTTGCCAGTCCAAACAACTGAGTACTTTTAGCTCTTTTTGTTTCATGGGAACACTCTGTCCCTTACCTGTCCTTTGTCCCTTTCCTGTCCTGCTAGACACTTCCCTAAGAATTTGCAGCACTGACCTGGCAGGGTGTGGGATCACCAGGACCATCTCCAGTCTACACCCAATTAATGGTCATAAAGTCAGGGCATATAAATGGTGGAAAAAGCAGTTTTAAGAAGAATAAAAATCTGTCTGAGACCTGTTCTGCTGTTCATTTGTTATTCACCACTGATCATTTTTCTTCAACAACATTTTCTTCCTTCTGCCAGGGGAGTGCAAAACAACCTGTTTGGGTCAGGATGACAAACTGCAGAACCTAAATGTTAAATAGTAAAGAGTCAAAGAGAATGCTTTTTGAAAAAAACACCCCCAAATGAACCCAGCAGCATGAAAGAAAATTGCAGGCTGGGCTTAGTCTGCACGAGTCACTTCATCCAGATGAGCAACTCTACTTCTACCAACACTACCAGCTTTTGGGATACTTTGAGAAGTCCCATAATACTGGCATGGGAGTTTGTAAAATATTCCAGATATTGAACCCAGCAACTGTAGTTGAGAATTCTGGCTTTTACTAAAAAAGGATTTATTATAAGAGGTAGAGGCCTTGTGGTTTGTGCTAACAGTTTTAAAATATTAAAAACCAAAAGACAAGTCCCCTCCCTGCGGCTTAGTGGGAAGAAAAAGTTGTATTTGTCATTCTGCCTCGCTGCCATTGTTATCTCGCATGATTTCATCCAGGGAAGGCTGGCAGCTTCTCAGCTCTGGTGAAACCCTGGCATAGCTCCATGGGCTGATGACAGGACTATTCAACAGATGCTGTTGCTATTTAGACTATTTATACTCGTTCAGAATCTCACAAAATAACAAGTACTGGACATACAGTGTCTTCACCTGAGCATCAAAATGCACTTACAAAAATTACTAAAGAACATTTCCTTCTTATGATACGGCCGCAGTTTTTTTGGTTGTTGGTTTGGGTTTTTTTCCCCAATCAGATTCTATTTAAATCTCATATTTTTTCACAAAGCATGAGCACTTTAACAGGAGGACATCCCCTCAGCTGTGTACCTGTGACCAGCAGGAGCTCTCAAGTGGTCACACAAGAACTGCTTCACTGTGCAACAATCTGACAACAGCTGGGGAAGTCTTTGCTATGCGAATTTTCACAGTTTCTTGGGCTTGACTGCTGGAAAATGCAATAATCAAAAATTTGTTGCAATCTCTTTATCTATGATAGCTTTTCCAAAACAGAAAAGAAAGTTATAGGATTAGGGCATTTTCTGTAGTACTGAATTTTTTGATACAGTGTTGCTGAAATTTTCATTATCACATCTGTGAAGACAAATGGAGGAAAAACAAAACAAAACAAAAACCCAACAAAACCCCCCCACCAACGACAAAACAACAACAACAAGAAGAAAAACACAACAACAAAAAAAGAGTGGCTCCAATTACCTTTCTAATCAACACAGAAAACATGTTGACTATGTAACTTCAGAAGACTCTATTCAATCTAGTGTTGCTTTGGGATATAAAAACCTCATGTACTCTTCTGAGTGCTGCTCAGGTCAGTGGTCAGAGTCCCTATCTCCAGATTTTGGATAATTTTGAAGTCATCAGAAGAACTAACAATGGTGAAACCCATCAGTATCCTGGGAAATGCTGCAGTATATTAACAGTGAGAAGGAAAACCACAACTCTCAAATCACATTGTGTCAGAAGGGCAAGGTGGAAGCAATGCTGACAGGAGGAAAAACTCAGGCATCACGGAGACAGAATCTGGGGTGTAAATCTCACAGGAGTCAGAGTGCCCCTGGAGGATGAAAGGCTTGGGGAAACTGGTATGTGACACCAGAGGCAAACATACAAGTGCAGAAATTTCCACTGAAGGAGAAATGTGTCAGTGGTCTCAGCTGCCAGCACAGCCAAGGCTCATCAGCACCACTGAGAGATTTGCACAACTAAAACATGAAGGGCTCCAACAGCACTACACAAAGTCTTGGGACAGGGACTGGATTCCAGCTGTTCTGAAGCTGCAAAGTCACATCCCCACGTACAGACTTCATTGAACACTAATAATTTCTTTGCTAATTTCACATTAGTGATACAACTGGCCTTACAGCCAAATGCACACAGGATTCTGTAGAAGAAACATTCAGTCAAGAATCACAAGTATTGTAACCTGGAGGCTGAGCAATGAAGAACCACATCCATCTTGCCAAAGGGAATGTCTCATCACGTAGACAAACAATTTGTTCATAGACAAATGTGCCACAGACAATCTAATCTTGGAAACAGAGCTGAAACCATGCAAATCAGAAGTAACAGATATTCAGCTTTTGCATAAAGCAGCTTTGCAGATGAAAAATGTCACCCAGCATACCTGGAGTAAATGAGAGGACTGAAACAAGCTTCAATTACTAACCCCATTGTGCCCACCATTCTTTGTACAGCAAACAGGACAACAGAAACGCTCAGATTAATTAGCCAGAGCTGAATTTCCTCCCACCAAGACAGCTTAAGCAGACACATGGGGAAGAAAAATAAAATCACTTAACAAATTAGAACAAAATACTGGAAAACTGAGAAAGCTGTGTGTTCACTGGAGTACTGTTTCACCACAAATATGTGAGGGTGCAAAAACACCCACGATTTCTAAAACACTCAAAGTAATTGTTAATAATGGAAAAGATGAACCCAGAGTTTGATGAAAAAAGGGTTCATTTGCAGGGGCAATTCAAATAAAACTAACAGCTAGGAGAAGAAGTCTATAGGCAAGATTATAAAATCATTAGAAGCACTCTGCTCACCCATCCCTTTTTTTGGGAAGGGCTTTAACTACTCCTATCTCCTTGGATTTGAGGGAGAAGGAAGGACAGAATCAATAGGATAACTATGGCTCTTCTGGCTATTTTAGATGGATTTATAACCGTTTGCAAATTGCATTAAACATCCGGAATTTAGGACAGGAAACTTTTAATTTTCTTTCACAAATCTAATTAACTAAATGAATATGCTCCAAGCAATAGCAAATCCCCCACATGCATGTTTGAGAAAAGTGATTCCTATGAAACTGCAAACAGCACCAGGCATCCTTTCCTACACAGGCAAAGTGGGGGCCAAAAGGGACAGTTTAAGTCTGCAAAGGAGATCTGGGGTTATAAAAATATAACCTCATTTAAAAATACAATAGCTGAGAGCTTCAGGGTATCATTTTTGTCCACAGCAGACAAGCAGTCTGAGCAGTTTGGTAATGAGGACACAAGATTGGGAAGTGGGATTAGACACCATCATTCAAACCAATTGAAAAATAAACCCCAAACAGACAAGCAGCAGACTGGCACTTAGAAAAACTAGTTGCAGCAGAGATTAATTTGTTTTCTGCAGGAGCATGTCACCCATCCTGCTACACACCAGTAAGAGAAAGCTCTGGCAGCAAGAGACAAATTGCTATTTGCTATTACTCTCATAGTAATACCTACAGAGCCACCTCTGTTTTGCCCTGATACATAATTTATAGAGGGGAGAAAAATGCCACCCTTGAAATTACTTTGGCCCTGTAGTTTTTAACTGTCAGAGATGATTTCTTTGAGATCTAATTCGTGATTTGCAGGCTTCATTAAGTTTTTGCAAGTAATTTTAAACTTAAATCACCATTGGCAAATCCATCATTTATTGATAGAAACATTAGGACTCTAATGCAGTGTGACTTGTAATGAAACAAGATAGGAAGGGATTAGGGTGGAAAAAAGTGCTCCTTTTTGCCACAAAAGACCGTTTTGTCATGAGAAAAAAATCAGAGAGGGAAAAAATTAGTTTTTCTCTCTCCTGTCACTTTGAACAATCCATGAAGAGTTTTTTTAAGTTGTTAATATCTTCTAAAACTTGGGTAAGGCAATACAGCTAAGCTCAAGGAGAAGTGTAAGGGGCAAGCTTTCTGTTTTCTTCTTGTTTACAGAGATACTGTAAGGATGGGGTGCAGTAGAACTCCATCCTATGAAAGACAAGGGAATAAACAAAAGCATGCCAAAGCAAGTAAAGCACAACAGGGAAGCCCAGATATTTAATCCCTCACCAAACCGAGTCCCATGATTCTGGCTGAGGACATGTTGAAACAGTAGAAAGATGATGACTCTATTCTGATTGATATTTAAGGATTTAGTGTGTAGTTATTCCAAACTTTACAAGGTAGAAGTTTGCAAACAAACAGCATCCAAGTACACTTTTCAGAGCCTGTACCTATCTGATCCTACCAAGAAGAATCTCCTTCATGCTCTGCAGCCATCTCCCTTCAGTGCAGCTTTCCACACAGACAGGGATTTATTTCTTTTTATATTCCAGATAGCAGTTTTGTTTACTGCACTTTATTTACCATCCTATTGTTCCCCTTGTCCAGCAATAACTGTTTCTGGCCACCCATCTTGAACAGATGTGATAAATAAAGCATTTCACATACAAGTGACATCAGTGCAGATCCCAAAGAAAACACAACTCCAAATGAAGTGTTGTCATGGAAAGGAGGGTGATGCACAAGCACAAGTCCCTGCATCTTCTTACCTGTGGCAGAGTGGGGCTGTGCCACAAGAGTTCCTGCCCACAGAAAGAGTAAGAAAAAGGGATGAAACACAGCCAAGAACTCCCTACAGTGCACCACTATCCAACAGCATGAAAAATTAGGAATATTTGGTACAATTTCAAAAGAGAGGTTAACAGGGTTACTCTGTCTGGGAGATGCTCTCTGACTTCAGTGAGGTTGTTTCACTCAAACAGAGATCACAAAATGACTGGCTGGCTGCTAAGCCAGGTTTTACCTATTTTAGAATAACTACCCTCATCACTTTGAGCTGCGTGGGTATTTCTGTGACTTTCTCATTTATTTTTCATATATAAATAATGAATAAGAATATATGAGAATAAGAATATTAAATAAGCTGACTGTAATGCATTTTAAGTAAACCTGCTACTTTTTTTAGATCTAAATTAAATGCATAGTAAGCACCTCTCAAATGCTTGTGGCTAAATTTACCACTGGGAACTTAATGGGTGTGCTGATGAAACATTTACATGCACCTGTTTTGGCCATAAAGAGAAAAAATTTGCACATCCAATACATTCAGCTTTACATCCAGCCTCTCCTCTACCATGATTGCCTGCTTAATATGTGCAAATGAAAGATTAAATGGGGAAAACTGGAAAGCTTCAAAGCCTGGACTTAAAAAAAAAAACACCAACATTTTCAGACACGGTTTAGGCCACCACATACGAGCTGAGATTTATAAAGTTCTGCCATTCACATTTCAATTCTGTTTCAATAAATGCCATTATAAAGTTTTCAGACTAGTAATAAAAAAGCTATTAATGTGTTTCCTCCACGCTAATCAATTCAATATGGGGATTGTGATGTTAACACTACTTTACATTACTGCCTTCATCATTTCTCATTCTTCCAATATATAAAATAAACAAAAGGTTTTTGGACTCCTTATAGATTCATTTTTATCTCAAAGTGAAAGCTGTGCGAGATTTGTGGCTTCAGACTCATAGCTGGTGATAAGCTTCTCCTTCCTTCCTCTTCTCAAACTAAATACATAAAGAGACTAACAAAATTAATTGCAGCATTCACTGTTCATGAATTTCTATGCTTGTGTAATTCATTTCCTTGCAGATAGTGAAGCAGAAGGGGATTCTCTTGCTGCCAAGGTTACAGGATTCATGAGTCAAGCCTGCTCAGGACTAATGGGGAATAAGTAAAGAATCCCCCTCATCACTCCTTTCACTGGGGACGAGCTTTTAATCGCTTTAAATTACTCAGGGCCATGGGACTGCCTTCCTTAGGATACAGGGACAGACAGAACAAATGCCGCCAGGAAAATCCTGAACAGCCATTTCTGCCACAATTTGTGTAATGTCTAGTAATAAACATTACTCACAGCTTGGGGACCAATCATATCCCTATTCATCTCTAGCAAAGTGTAAAGCCCCTCATTCAATCCCTTCATCAGCAACTCCATCTTCGGCCCAGGCACGATGCGGGACAGGCAAAGCAGCCTGTGCTCCCTGAGAAAAAGGCAGCAGCATAAAACTTTCCCCTTCTCCCCAGCTAATCCCACTGCCCAGAGCTGCTGACTGGAGAGGTCAGAAAAGGGGACTCATCCCTCACTAGGACCATAACGAAGCCTCTGTGGGTGAGGTGAAGCCACAGAGCACTGTGGGGTCAATCTGGTGCAGATCAACAAACTCAGGTGCTGAGGACACTTATGAGAAATAGCTGTATTTGCAGGAAAAGACCTACAGAGGCACCCTTCCCAAATCCTAAAGCCCTTCCTGTATCCTCTGAGACAATCCAGGTCTGAGGAGGGACACTGGCACATCCAGAAAGCAATGAGCATTTCCCAAGTTTTCCTGGACTTTTAAGTTAGGGAATGGAAGGACAATTTAATTTCCTACTTCATAAAATGCAATCCATCTTTCATTCCCCACTCACTTTTATAAAAATCTGCTGAGATAAAAGGCTTGTTTAATTTATTCTTCCATTTCAGCTTGAAATGGATGACCAGTTAAGCTGCCAGTTCCTGATAAAACGAAGGAAGTGATCCAAATCTACACACATTTTTACCCTCCATGTACAACCCTATTCCAAAGGGAATACAAGAGGTTCAGCTCTGTGGTCAGAGGACACAAAAAAGAGAATGTTAAGATTCATTCTTACCCAGGGAATTCTTCCCTTGTGAAGTGAGTTGCTGTGGTGGGCAGTGCCCTGAACCACATCCCACCACTGTACTGTTGTCCAGGGTCACTCCACCTCAGAGATGGCTTGCAGACATGAGAGGGATTCAGGGCACTTCACATCCCAGCATTTTCATGAACTCTCAAAATTCGAGCCTCTCTGAATTATCTCCAAGCAGGTCAATAAAGGAGAGAACCCAAATCACTCTCAGCTTAAAAACACGTTTTTATTATGGAGGCTGTACTTAAGCATCTATCAAATATAATTTTCCTTCAGCATTAATTTTTCTCTTTATCAGACTCCACCACCACCACTTAAAATAGCACCTAGAAATTGCTTAAAACCAACCTCTGTAACAAGTGTCAAATGCTTGCCTACTTGACTCCACTTAAATCTGTTCAATCAGAACAAAAGTTATCAGTGTGCAACCTAAAATTACCACCGGGAAATTGTTTCAAGGACTGAAGGTGAAGTGATGGGCAAGTCAGAATTGACATGGGGACCTCTCAATGTCCTCTTCTCTTGGAAGGTCAGAGCAACCAGAGCATTGCAAGCTTCCAGAGATCAGAAACTTGATCCTCTTAATTCACACTATTTAAATTGTGGATTCATAGGGCTAAGCTGAACAAGGCAAACAGTCTTTGAAGAGAAAGAGAATAATTCTGTGACTGAAGAAACACGCTTCAAGTAGTGCATCTCATCAGCTCTGTTTCTCAGTGCCTAAATGTGCCACTTTTCAAAAGAAAATCTATATAGAACAGGACTACTCGACACTCCTCAGATAAATTAATCTCCCCTAGAAAAGTTCATTTGGAAAAATATTGAGGAAGAGTAATACTGGAATCCTTGAATTTAATATGCTATTAAAAAAGAAAGGGAGATAATGAGATGTATCAACTCTAAACATAAAAGCTGTGGAATAGATGAGGACTTACCAAGTGACCCTTACAGGCTATACCATGGCATGGCATCCTGCTGAGGCCAGAAAAAACTCCACACACAGTCTGTGAAACAGTGGTTTAAAATACGTAGCTCATCTGCACTGAAACTGCTTCATAGCACATGTGAAAAAGGTTCATTTGTCCACCTCTAAACCTGGCTGTTGGCATCACCTGATATGCAGGATACAGCAGGGAGCACACACGGGCAAATCCACACCAGGACATGCCGCAAGTCACTTACAAGTGTCACTCCAGCCTCACAGGGAAGACTAAAGGTGTCCCAGGCACATAGCAAACAGGTTTACTCCAAATGGCCAGCTACACCAGCGGAACATTGCTCAAAACACGCCTGGAATGGGTGGATGAAGGCCTCTGGATCAGAAAAGTATCTTGTATCTATTTCTAGATCAAGACGAGAGTATAGTTTTGCATCTCAGAGTCTGATGCAATCTCCTCAAAGAGCTACACAGCAATGTTGACAGTTCTGAGGTGTCTAAGGAGTGTGCAAGGAGCTGCCCTGGATCAGGAAGAAGGAGCCTGAGGAACCCAGAATCCAACTCCTATGGAATCTGCATGGCCCCACTAATTATGGGAACGCAAAAAGCCACATTCTCCATTTTACCATGCACAGCACTGAGCTGATACTTATGGGATGATTACAGAAATATAACCATAACCAATCAAAAAATCTAATAAACGAGCATGTGGGAAAAGGATATATTAGATCCTCAAGAAGTCCAACTTGATGTGGAACAAAGCCTCTCCCTGCTGCCTCCTTAGAAGTTTGATATCAAGCACATTCCAGGAATTCAAAGTCTTTTTAAAAAGTAATTCCAAGTAAATGACAGTCAAAGCTTAATTGGAAAAGCACTCATTTCAATAAGTATCATTGAGAAAAAGCTTTAAGTTGCATGTTCAATTTTAACTCAAATATTCTCCTTTTGTTTAATCACTTCAAACCTATGGTATGCACCAGTGGGAGCACTTTGTTATTGGAAAGCTTCTGCCATTATATGCCTTCAACAAATTACTATAAGGCCAAAAAAAAAGGAGTCAAATGACTGGTAGATATGCAGATTTCAGATACATTCAATTTCCATAATTTTTTTGAGAAGTGGTGACTAGTTGCAGCAGACGCCCAAAATTAATACCCAAAATGAGACAAAAAGGCTGAAATGGGAGTGTCAACAGATAAATATTTCATCTTCTCCAGAATATGCAGTGCCCTGGCAGGCAGCACTTGGGAGGTTGTTTTGCCAGCACGGTGATTTAAAGTTCTGAACAAGAAATGCCAATACCATACAAGACAAGAGAGGACTCTGTCCCACAAGAGGCTGGAGAGAAGTTCTTGAACATTCGAAGAGAGAAAATACCACTCCTGTCTTCAACATGGGCAATGAGGAAGATCCAGGAGCTATGGGCTTGTCATTCTCACCTCAGTCCCTGGGAAGGAGATAGAGCAATCGATCCTGGAAACCCTTTCCAAACTCATGAAGGACAGGAAGATGACTGGGAGCAGTCAGAATGGGTTTACAAAGGGTAAATCACATTTAACTAATGTGACAGTTTTCCAAAATATGGCCACCAGCTCAGTGGATGTTGCTTACCTTGCTTTTATACAGCTTTTGACACCTGTAGCTCTGCAGAGGAAGGCCTTGGGGAATTTGTGGACATTCATGAGCCAGAAATGCACTCTTGTAGCAAACAATGCCACTGTGAGAGTGGTCCAACACTGCAACAGGTTTCCCACAGAGACTGTGGAGCCTCCATCTGTGGAGATAGTCAAAACCCAACTGGACACAGCCCTGGGCAGCCTGCTCTCGCTGTTCCTGCTTGAAGAGGGGCTTGGACTACCAGATCTCAAGAAGTCCCTCCTAAACCAAACAATTCTGCAATTCCATGCCCTAGCATGGGTGCTGCACAGTCATTGAGAACATGGATGGAAAAGCCAAGTTTCCATAGTAGACATTAGGAAACTAACATCCAGAGGAATCTGTATTTCATTAATTACATTTCTTTCGGAAATGGGTGATCGTTCTGCAGCCAAAATTCAACCAATTTCTTAGCAGGCAACAGCATCCCACACACTCTGCATCACAAGATTAAGACACTATTCTTGAAAACAAAACTCCCCAGACAATGCAGCTGCCAGGCAGTGGGATCTCCTACAGCACTGGAATACATCATCGCACACACTCAAGTGAGCATTATTTGGATCACTAAGGTAGGAAGTGGGAAAAAGAGATTTAAAAATACTAAAATTAAGGATAATAGCTTCATGAAAGACAACAGGCAGCTCCCACTGACTTCACTTAGGCCAGGATTTTACCATACAGAAAGTGGTGACTTGTACATTTATTCTGTGCTGACACCTGACACTGCACCGTGCAGATAAACTCCCAGAAGGCTTGAAATGAATATGGAAAAACTGTGATATCCAGCAGCAGTTGCAGTGTCCTAGTCTCACTCATCTTATCACCTCTCACTGCAGCTCTCACATGCAAACTGACACCTCCATGATTAGAGCTGAAAGAGAGAAAACTCAGGGCAGGCAGTGGGAGAAGCGCTCCTCAATGCTCCCAGTGATAACAACAGTCATTCTGAAAGAACTGCTCCTGCCATCTGTACATAAATCAGTGTCAAAGCCAGCAGCAGCCAGGCTTCCATCAGAACACCCAGCTCTGGGAAGTCACACCTGGCTGCTGAATGGTCACCTGCAGGGGTGGCAGCAGCAAGGGCACGCTGCTGACATTTACTTAAATATCAGTCCCACTTCAACACACTGCAAGGTATGCAGCACGTTCTCCCCCTTTTCTTCACAGTCCTCAAAAGAAAAGAATTATTTTTTTCCTCCCAAGCTGACCGACCTTGAAAAAGCCATTTCTTCTCTTTGTTTGCACAGATCCAGCTGCTTTTGTGCCAACTACAACGCATTCCCTATTCAGGGAGAAAAAGGTGGACCTGAAAGAAATCTACAGGACATTTCCTTGTGCGTACTTGTTGCATAGAGAATAATGCTTGTTCTCTTCACAGCTCTTAAATATTCTTTCAACCATTTTGATTAATTCAAATCCTGTCACGACTCCTTTGGTCCTGAATTTTTAAAACAAAAACTAGATGTCTTGTGTGATAAATCTGACAAACATCTGGTTCTTAATCAAAATCTTACATGCTTTGTGACTTTCTGCTTTCATTATATCTCTAGACAAAGACTTTTAGTAGTTCCTCAGATATCTGCAATGATCTTTTGTATCTTTTCCATTTTGCATCATTTACATAATTTACCAATTTAACATGCACTTCAGTTTGCACTTCAATACGCCCTTCAAGGTGACCTCTGAAAAGGTTTCCTAAATGCTGAGGTTAGGACTTTGTCAACAGAGGCAACATCAGCACTGCTGAAGGAGATGACACGTATTGTTCTGCTTTCCTGTGGTTCAGAGGCAAGGTGCAGATGGCAAAACCGTCTGGGAGAACAAAATCATCCTTGGATTATGGCAGTAAAGCGCAAAATGGAGAAAGCAAGAAAATAAAAACATATATTGTTGTATAATAATTCTATAATCTATCACAGACATCAACTCATTAAGAAATTGTATCCAAGACAATTAGTAGCAGGAGCAGGGGGGTGAATGGGTTTCGACAAGAACAACCTCCCTGAAAATTCTCTGTTCTCAGGGATGCCTTCCCTGCAACTTAAAGGCATAGAAGAGGGTACACAAAATGACTGCAATACAACGAAGTGAATTAAGATTGTGCCCATGGTTAAAATAGTTTTTGCACAAGCCTCACTCATTGCTAATGCCAGGACACTGCAGCAGAATTGTTTTATATTACCATCATCCAAATTATCAGAGGCACTGTACCTGTCAAGTAAGAAATGTGTGCACTCAGAAAATGTAAAATAAAGCTCTTACTCTGCTCCGTGTCAAGACATATCCCTTTACACAAAATCTACTCTATCTTCCAGCTCAGTCACTTCCTGCTGTCAAGTCAATCATGGATTTTGTTGCACATAGATTCGGGGAGCCCAAGATCCCAAATGGTTAAAGATTATTAGTTCATATTAAAAATGATTCCAGCAAGCTGGCATCAATGACCACTGGCTGGTAATCACCACTGATTATGCTGGTTTTGTAAGTCTGGGGAATATATTTCAGAAGGTACAATGGTTGGTATCTAGAAAGTGGCTAAACCTCCTTCCTATGCCCAAACCTCACAGCAAGAATTCAACCCACAAAATTATCAATGGAAAAGATGACACCATCTTGCAGTGCAGCAATATTTCCAATGAGAAGCCTTGGACTTATCAGGGAGTTTGGGTAATACAAAGTCCCTGAGCACGATTCGTGGCCTTGAAGGGTCACTCAACACACTCCACCCTTAAGAGAGCCAAGAACTACTAATGGTTTGGAGCTGCTGATCAACAGATCCTTGTCTCAACCAGTTCACTGCATACCACTGCTGAGTCAAACAAAGAAAGGAGTTGAAGAAACCTCAGCTGCAAATTATGCCTAATAAAGTGGTCAACCCAGCTCATCATTCTTCAACTGCAGCTGACAAATCCAAGACAAGGACTATAAGCTACTGGCCTGCTTACAGTCTGCTAACACAAAAAGTCATCTATCTTCCCCTCTCTTTCTCCAATATGCAAAAAATGTTAAGCATTTAGTTTACTGACATTTTCTAATGTTGTCTGAAATAGATTGTGACACATCAAAAATGTTCATAGAATGAATAAAAAATGTGCTGTCTGTTTCAATACACTACCTCAGTCATCCCTCAGCATTTGATGTTGCCAGTATTTAAATGCCTAAAGTTGCCTTAATTATTTAGTTTATCGTGTTTCTAAACCATTCATTTCTCCTCCTGCTATTCTTCCCTTTGTCAAATAAAATTGTATAAGACGAGTGCCAGCAGTCAGGAGATGCAAGCTGGGGGTCAGTCACCAGCTAAAGCTGACATTTGTGCGGTGTGTGTAACCCAGGGCCGCTCACTTCACTTCTGTCAGTACTCAACACTGGAGTGCACTCAGTTCCAGATCCACCCAGGTGCTGAAATGGCTTCTTATGTGACCACAGCTGAGTCAGAACTGAGTAAAAACTGGTCTTGTGGAACAGTAAGGTCCCATTCCATTCATTCAGACATGAGAGCACTGTGTATTTCCCAGGACACACTGCACCCTCAGGATTTAGCCTTTAACATCACTTCTCCCAGCCAGCAAAAGCAGAGCTGAACTACTCACCTCCTGTAAAGCCCTTTAGGGGGATGAATGGAATGCACACAGACGTGCCAAGTATTTAATAACCACCACTACTGTATTCCAGAGTCTTCCCTGGGAGAGGCTGGTTGAAGACCTGCACCACTTATATTTTGTCTACTATGAAACCTGAAACTTGAAATATAGGAAACAGATCATTGTAAAAGTGCTCCACAACAAAGACATAATTTGACATGCTCTGGAGATCATGAGTTAACCTGTAATTAGAGATTGCAAACTAGCAAGAAAGAGGCCAAATTACATCTCTTTCTGCTGCAGACTAACTGACACATTACCAAATATTTATCAGGAAACCCTTAGATGGATTTAGTGATGTCAGGAAATAAAAGAGAGCCAGGCACAATGGCAGCAACAGCTGTGTTCGATTCATCCATACAGATCTGGGAATTAATATCCCAGTTAGCTAGGCTGGGGGTTAGAACTGGATTTCTCCTGAGAAAAAAGCACTATTCCAAACTGTGCAGCAGGACACTACGGAAAATACTGAACGTATTGCAACATGAGCAAAAATCCATACTGCCGAGGATGAGACACCGACCTTCATCTTCATTTCTGAACTCAGCCAAAATAGGAAGACAGGAGGCACAAAGAGCTGGCAGGCTGCTGCATTATCTGATCTTTTACAAAGAGTATTTCTGTTAGGCATGGAGCTTAATTTAGGAGAGTTTGATTTTCCTTTCCCTGCACCCATTCCCCTGCTAACATTTTATTCAAGGAATCAATTAGGCCTTGATCAACCATTGATCAAGAGTTCCCAATGGGGAGCCCTAATGCATTTTATCTGCAGCTATTGTTCCTAAATACACCTCTTTCTGAGCATGCACTTAATTCTTTTCCTCAATACTGTGCTATCTTTCAACAAGCCTGTTAATAACATTTTGGAAGTGCACTTTCAGTGAAATCCTATGTAGACAAATGAATTAGTGAAACTACTGGGATTTCCTTTGGTGTGTTTGTTTTTTTCAGTTGCACAGGCAAACAGATTCCATGCCCCTCACCTGCTCCTGCCTAAAAAAGGTTAGAGTGATGTGCTGGAGTTCAAGATACAAAACAGAAAGCTGATCAGAGCAAATGGGAAAAGCTAACCAATAATGTTTTAAAGCAAACATTCATTATTTTTCACTAAATTCCTTATGGAACAAAAGATGTGATGCCTCTTTACACACTCCAGAATTCTTCACTGTCATTAGTATTTTCCTAGCAAAATTTCTTTTAGAGACCCATAAGGTGCAGATCAACTTTAACAAGACTTGAGCATATGAATAAATCAGTCACATGGGTTCAAGCATGCACTTAGGTTACGTGCTGAACAGGGAGAGATTTAAACCTATGCCTGACTGCTTTGCTGAAGAGAAGCCAAAGTAAATTGGCTATAATTAAATTCTTTTGATGAAATTTCTGCAACTCCCTATTGTGGGACAACAGTACTGAAATGCTAATAAACTAGTTTAAATTAAGCTTATTACCAAGTAAAATAAACCACAGAGACACTTCTGTCTTTTCTTATTTTACATCACCATTTATATAACATTATTTTGCATTAGAGAAATAAAATACTTGACCAGAGCTAACACATCAGACTCACAGAGCAGTAATTGCATCACCATCCAGGAGGCAATCTGTAGATTCCTCCATATCTGCCTGCAGTGCTACTCTTGTTGATCCTGAGAAACAGCTTTTAGCTACATCAGCCCTTAATGCAAAATCCAAATTCCAGAACACTGCCAGAGAGCTGGCACATGCCTGGAACTGCTTGATTGGTGGACTTGATAATCTTAAAGGTCTTTTAGAGACAAACCAAACGGAACCTTAACTGGAAAATAAAGCATTAACACCCAGGCTGATCAGAAACCGATCCGTACATATGCCAGGACTTGCACATCCCCACAGAAATACCACAGGGAGTTCAAACTGGCCTTGTCCTCTAGAGAGCCTTCTCTGCATGCTGACAAGTGCACACACCACCCACACACATTCTGTTCTGAAATGATCCCAGCCTTGCACAGCAGCAGGAACAGCCCTGTTCACTGTGGCAAAGAAGGATACATGGACCCAGTAATTCTATCACCACTCCAGAGTTCCAACAGTAAGAAGTGGATGGNGATGTGATGCCTCTTTACACACTCCAGAATTCTTCACTGTCATTAGTATTTTCCTAGCAAAATTTCTTTTAGAGACCCATAAGGTGCAGATCAACTTTAACAAGACTTGAGCATATGAATAAATCAGTCACATGGGTTCAAGCATGCACTTAGGTTACGTGCTGAACAGGGAGAGATTTAAACCTATGCCTGACTGCTTTGCTGAAGAGAAGCCAAAGTAAATTGGCTATAATTAAATTCTTTTGATGAAATTTCTGCAACTCCCTATTGTGGGACAACAGTACTGAAATGCTAATAAACTAGTTTAAATTAAGCTTATTACCAAGTAAAATAAACCACAGAGACACTTCTGTCTTTTCTTATTTTACATCACCATTTATATAACATTATTTTGCATTAGAGAAATAAAATACTTGACCAGAGCTAACACATCAGACTCACAGAGCAGTAATTGCATCACCATCCAGGAGGCAATCTGTAGATTCCTCCATATCTGCCTGCAGTGCTACTCTTGTTGATCCTGAGAAACAGCTTTTAGCTACATCAGCACTTAATGCAAAATCCAAATTCCAGAACACTGCCAGAGAGCTGGCACATGCCTGGAACTGCTTGATTGGTGGACTTGATAATCTTAAAGGTCTTTTAGAGACAAACCAAACGGAACCTTAACTGGAAAATAAAGCATTAACACCCAGGCTGATCAGAAACCGATCCGTACATATGCCAGGACTTGCACATCCCCACAGAAATACCACAGGGAGTTCAAACTGGCCTTGTCCTCTAGAGAGCCTTCTCTGCATGCTGACAAGTGCACACACCACCCACACACATTCTGTTCTGAAATGATCCCAGCCTTGCACAGCAGCAGGAACAGCCCTGTTCACTGTGGCAAAGAAGGATACATGGACCCAGTAATTCTATCACCACTCCAGAGTTCCAACAGTAAGAAGTGGATGGTGTAGGCAAAGTCAAGTGCTGATGGAGCAACATTGCTAGAAAAGGGCCATCTGACTGAAGAGTGGTGCAGCGACCACTCTGCCAGTTTGGCAGGATTTTCCACAGCCTGTTGTTTTCCAGTTTCCAAGACCATCTCTGAACTGCATGCAGTTTGGGTGATCTTGTCTCTTCTCTTTAGGCTCTGTTTCTCCACTTTCAGCAACATTAACATGCCCTGTGTGTGTGTTTTGGACAGCCCTGTGGGCTGTGCTGGCTGGGAACATGAGGCACTTCGTTACCCAAGGAGACATTTCTGCTGCACTGTCAAAGGCAAACATGGAAAACTTTTAAGCTCTCTTGACAGAAGCTCAGTGAGAACAAGTTTCTGCAGTAGACTTGAACTAAACTTCCTATATGAATAATTCCATCAGTTTTTTGTGAATCCCTCCCTCACACCAGCGAGCAGCTCAGCAGGATCAGATCATTTCTGTGAGCAACTGCACGAGTGCAGCAGGTGGAAGGGATTCTGTTTTTCCATTTTCTAAAGCCAAATGTGTAAGAGGTTGTGAGGACTGAGCTGAACTTGAAATCATATCCACTAATTTCCAACCTGCTGTCTTTGTATGGGACGAGGCAAAATATCAATCAGGAATTAAAACAATTTTCAATTTCTTTTCAGAAACAAAGCAAGAAATGTATCAATCTACAGGCTATATTTTTTACAAGATAGCAGCAAAAGCTATAGTGGAGCAGCCTGGAAAACAAGATCATTTTCACACATTTCATGAAAAACAGAAGTAGCCATTATTTTTCAATCCTCTGTGGGCTATTCTGTGGGCCATTTTCAACACAGCTAAGCAGGCATGGAATTTAGGCTGTAATTTTCACAGGGACCCAAGCGAGTTAATGGCCTAATCTTTATTGAAAATTCTCATCTTAACTTCAAGTTGCCAATAGCAGTAACTGCTCCCATAATCAAATATCATAGTCAGTGATACTTCAGTGCTTTTGTTCTTTCCTGGCTTATGTTACTCAGTTTGACATTTAAAAAGAAAAAAACCCCAAACCAAAACAAAAAACCAACAACCAAAAAAAACCCCCAACAAAACAAAACACCCCCCTCCCCCCAAAAAAACCCCCAAAACCCAACCCCACATTATGGTGGTTTAGTTATATTCTTTCATTTGTGAGCATTACATAGCTCTGCCTGTAAATCATAAAAAATGCAGTCATCTACTGAAAAAAAATCACCTATTACCGCTGCAAAAAAGTAAATATGGACTTTTCTTTTTCTATGCCTCCAGGAGAATCATCACAGTAAAAAATAAATACAGATGCTAAAACCAGGAGGATTATACAAGTTAGAACTGGTACAAGACTGTGCATTTTATTAGCATAATTTACATTCTAGCAGGATCCAATCTGGTGTTGAGAAATATGAGTATCCAGCCTCTGACAGGATAGGGCTCTGCTGCTTTCTCCTTATCACAACAAAATCAAGGTTAACCCTTCTCAGTACTCTGTAGATCTGATATAAATACACAGAGAGTCTCATATAGAAATGTCAAACTTACAAAAATGTCAAACGCTGCTCTGTATTGAAGGAATCAAAATAAAACATAGTAAAGAGAATATTCCCCCTACAGATAGGGAGCCATGCACATAACCATCCACATGACTCCAGAAATGTCACTGGAGTTTGGACTGCTTCAAATGGGGGCACAAATGTAGCCTGAAAAAACACTGCACTCAGAGGGATAACAACCTGCCTGAGTTCTCATAATCACACAAACTCCATTCAATACCCACATGTCCTGGGCTGGTACTTCTGACCTCAAAAAATTAAAAGCCATACTTCAGGAACTTTTATAGGAATGTGTGCAAATGCCAACAGGAGTTTCCAAGTCCCTCAGGTGCTCACACTGAGCTGGAGACAGCCTATAAACCAGTCCCACTGCTGCTTTGGGAACAGCCAGGACAAAATAAAAGGGCTGTAGGTTTTTTCTGACAACCATCCTACAGGAATGCATTCCACCACAGCCCACACTCACTTCTGCAGAAGTCAAGAGAGTCATGTTTTGCAACACAACCAGTCAGGACAGTTGGAGGAATAGAGTACAAGGTGTGAGCTCGGGCCCTGCCAAGGAGATCCACAGTGCAGTTCCAAGAAACAAGGCATTTACCCCTTTTCCTTCCTACACTGTGGATTCCTGATTTCAAGTCCCTCTCTCTTCACAGTATCACATTGCATAGCCAGCTCAGAGAAAGAGTTGTGAACTTCAGGGCAGCGTTTATCTCATGAGATAAAGAAAAACCTTTGTCCATCAAGAAAAGAAAAGATGATATCCTAGGGCATGAGATCAAGTTGGCTGCTTAAAAGCTCAGAGAAGCTGCTACCAAGTCACTAGAATGAGAGGCAATCTTTGGGCTTCTCCCAAGCTGATGAATGAGAACAGGTCAGTTGAGGCTGTTGTGAGTCTCAGTTCACCTCCACATCTGCACACCCTTCCACAGTAGAATAAAAGCCCTGTGCCAAAAGCCCATCTGTGAATGGCTGTAAAGAACTGTTGCCATGATGCTTTTCAGTAAGTAACACAGTGCTAAAGCAACAGTCCCAGCAATGGATCCAGAGAGACTGCTTCACTCCCCGGGAGCCCACACAGCGTGTCCACAAACACATGGATGCACACCCACCCCGTGGCTGGTATTGCTCAAAGTGATCATCTGCAGAGTCCTTCTCTCCTTTCGCACACAGAACTAACCTTACTTTCTTCTGATGGACAAGTGTCAGCGTAGAATGTTCCTTCACTGATTTTCCAAGGATCTACATGAAGTGAATTACTGTGATGGACTTGTTTGGGTTCGCTACTTCCCCATACATGTGGCAATATTGGTTTTCACATCAGGAAAGCCAGCACACAAACTCTAAACATGCTGTATGAAAATATTAGTTTTAGGCTGCTGCTGCTGTTTTATTTATTCTGCAGTAGGCAGGACTGCAAGTGTAACACAAACTATCGATTTCCTCAGTATAAGATTTAAAGTCATACAGGAACATTAAGAGCCTCAAATTTGATCACCCGCAATAGCCAGACTACAGCAATTTCTTAACTCAGTAAAACTGCACTTGAACTGGAGCCCGTATTTTAGACTCTGTTTGGATCCTACAGACAACTGCAGGGTACTACCTCCTGCAGTATATGAGTCACAGGAAAGTTAATTTCCTGATCTCTTTATTAAGAATCAATAAAAACCACTGCAAACCAACAGGCTGAAGGAGGGAGGGAATCCTTCCTGATACTTTTTCACTGTTTTTACCTCTGAACAGTGAGGACAAATATTCCCCGTGACACACCTGTCAACCTAACAGCAATGACTGCTTTATAAATAAAAATACTTAATTGGTTTCTTTGCTTTCCTCCATACCTCACATTTAGTGATCTATCAGCCTCAACACCAGCCAGCATGAGTTCTACAAGATGATGACTTGGAACACAAGAAACATTTATTTTAGAAACCTAATCCAAAACATTTTCATGTATTTCTTCTGTGTGCAGGACAGGTCTTTATTTTAGGTCTGCCATTTTTTTTAGAAACTTCTGTAATTACTCTTTGTAAGATCTCCTAAGCAGAGGATCTCTTTCCTTTCTCAAACTGAATATTGGTTGTCTCCATAATCCCTCTTCATGACAGCTCTCTTCCACCTTTCTAGAACTTCTAATTGTTTCTGTAACCAAAACTCAACATTATACTCACTGTGAGGCAAGTCTGTTATACAATAACATGATAATATTTTCTAACTGATTTTCTTTCTAAATATAACCAAGTGTTGTGTTTGGGTTTTGGAGTCCATTGCATATTAAGTAGATGCCTTTACTCCTGCATGATGTGTAGCTCTTTCTCCCAAGAGCTGACAAGTAATTCAGAATCCAATAATGCACACAAGTAATTCTAAACTGTCCTTTCTACTGTAATTACCTGGCAAGTTAACTCCCATGTTCCAGATACAGAACACTGTCTGGCAACCTAGCTCTTTGAAGTCCTTCAGAAGTGCACCTGACAATCACTCACTAATGACACTGATATACTACTAATTATATTAATTAGTAATTTATTTATTAATGAACACAGTGGTGTTGTTGGTTTGTTAGTTGTTTTTTTTTTTTTGATATTGCCTTCCCATTTCAGAAGAAGGTGTTCATTGGTCATGTAACTGATGAATGTTAATTCATGGTAAAATTTTGCCACCTTCCCTGTGATTATTAAGTACCCTTAGCCTTCAGTTGTAAGGGACTGTTGATTTTAATTGAAGAAGCAGGTGGTACCCAATTATGCCCTTGTTTTGGGTTTATTCATGTAAGATTTTTTAAAAGAAAAATTATTTTAAGGATAAAGATAATTCAGACAGGCAATACTGCCCTTACAACAGAAGGAACAATGGTCAAACATAAGTAAAATGTGAAAGCACAAACAAAAGCTGTGTTTATTGAACTTTTATGCATTTACCTTTGCTTTCCACTAGGCTCTAAGTCCACATGTGCTGCAAGGAGCAATGTGAAAAGATAATGAATTTTATGCCTTCGCCTGTGCTGAGGACACTTCCTTTTTAACAATATCAATGTGGCTCCTAAACCATAAAAATGTTTTTTAAAACCCTATTCACTCTGATGGGTATCTCTTCCTGCATGCTCCTAGTAAGGCTTGTTGGCTTCTTTGCTTTTTTTGTGGGGCATTTTGGTGTTTGTTTGTGGGGTTTTTTTGTTTCCTTTTTTTTTTTTTTGTTAATGACAGATGCACTTGGCAGTATCTGTGACCTTGAGTTGTACACTTGAGCAAGCAAGACAGCCCAGTCCTGCCAGGCTGTTTATGCATTCTGAGAGAGCTCCTTCTGAGAGGAGTGTCTCAAGGAAGACAGAAGCATGATGTGCATACCAAGCCAAGTGCTTCATGATTTATTTATAGGGAAAAGGGGCATATAAATTTGCTGAAGGGGAAAGAAAAATGAAGAATTTGACTTACCTTGTCGGTGTAGACGAAGAACAGAATCACAACAGTGAGCTCCAACAGAAATATAATTAACAGCATGACAAAAAACTGTCAAGAGAAGAAAGGACAGGGGATAAAACAAAAGCAAAAGCCATCAACATCTATTTCAGCTTTTTCTGGATGCACAGCAAGTACATTTAGCAGACCATGCAGAATGGGGAGTGGGAGTCATACAGGCAGCAGGACACAAAGCTGCTGCAACTGAAAAAGCAGGTAAAGGACTAGGAAACACCAGAGTGTCTGGGCATAGGAATGGCTCATTTACAGCACTGGTTTCAGTAGAACAGCCTGAAACCCCCCAAAGAGCAAGCCAGTGCTCTCTTTGACAGCAAGCCTTGAGGAGTCTTCCCATGCTAGGTTCTTTATATTTTTCCCCACTGGATATTAGTGATGATATCCAACGATATCTGTGAAATCCACAGCTTAACTTCCCACGGCAAGAGAAGGTAGCCTGGGCCATAAATCATAAAGTCATAGCTCCTTTCAAGGGTAATTGTGGGATCAAGGGGGCAGTGAAAGGTGCACCAAGTTAGCTTTATGAGCAGTTTCAAGGAGCTACACAAATCACCCATGAGCTTCAGTTGAAAGAGGCTGATTTGTATTGAAGATATCAAAGCAAAGCTGGCACACCTCTCTTTCTTCTCATAAGCCATGGAACTGCCTAAAACCCAGGAGTCAAAAGCTCAAAGAACTGGATGAAAAACTTTTAACACAGGGATTTCAGGTAGATTCTCTAAAGCCCTCAGCTCTGATTGACTTCAGTGAAAGGAACTAGTGGCAATGCCAAACACTTCTGGGAAACCACATCCTCTGCATTTTGTTACGATGCTGGATGGGTCTGCAGCAGCATCAACACAGCACTTGCAGACTTTAGAGTGAGTGCTATCAGAGCATTAAATGAAACTGAGTTTTGCATAGATAGGTAAAGGAGAGAGTAATTTTGTAAACTTTTTAAGCTCAGGCAAAGGTCCAGCTCCCTATAACACAAAATGCACACACTTAGCAGCCTGTAAGGCTGGAATTCTAATACTGAACAACACAGACTTAATTGGAATCCCATCCCCAAGAGAAAAAAAGCAGTTACTGTCTCTTCAACCACAAGGCTGCAAACCTATGAAAGTTTAATAGCTACTAAGTCTTTATCAGAATTTCTGCACTGCCTGGTAAGCCAAAACCAAACCTTTGAACCCATGGATTTATGGGACTGAATGAAGGGCAAAAAGTCACGAAGTGGAAAATACTTTTCTTCCCTGGTACAATTACTGTGTCTACAGAAGTCATTGCATTTTGCCCCACAAATCTTAAATTATTTATTTTCAGATTTTCATTACCAGTATTTTTACACCTGCCTGACCCTAATACTGGATCCTATTACTGCCCAGTTTTGAATCACACAACTCATTTGTGTCTGTGATCCAAGCTGATTTCCATATCATTACCATCCAGCACTGACCTTCTGTATGGCTTTGCAAACTCGTCTTGGTGCAGCTTGCTTATTTTTTACAATTTCAGCCTGCTGCATAGCATTAACTGGAACAGGACAAAGCATATCCCTCTTTGCAAAGATGCACAGACATTTTGCTCTATTTGGCTGAAGAGTACTTTTTTGCTCATCCATAAAAGCATCACTTTTCCAAAACATGCATGTGAACACCATTTTCTCCCTGTGAAATTCCCTGGCATAGACAGGATTGCATGAGACAATTTCTAGAACAAAGGAGAAAGACTGTTTGTTACCCATTATATACAGTGATCAGCATTTCCTACCACAGGACCTCAGTTTCATCAGCTTATCATTTTGCCAAACCTTAATTGTCTGTGCTTGTATATTCTGTGCTTGTTTCTGTTGAAAGGATAAAAGCTTTTGGAAGAACGTCAAAAATAGCACTCCAATTACTTCTAAGAATGAAGCAGGGCAAAGTATGCTGCTCTTCCCAGGTTAAATTCCTGGTGCTTTAATGTGAAATCCTCTCATACTGCAGTGTTTAGAGCAGGGACCTGACACAGTGCAGCTCCATTTCAGGCACTGAAATTTCAGCCTTTTGTCTTACCCAGCTATGAGTGGATGTTTGTGGGGAAGTTATTAGCTTTCCAGAGACTGCATTTCACACATCAGAGAGATGAGAGGGCTCAGCAGCTAAAACCTGCAAATCGTACACCCACATGCTCACACATGACCAGACAACCCACAAACCATCCCACAGATCTTTTCTGCTCCTGTGGTGCCTGCCATCTCTCCAAAGCAAATAACCTCCAGCCTCACTTCACAGCACATGACCTGGAACAGCGGGTACGTCCAGGAACTGGAATAAAACTTAGGGATCTGCTTTTCCTGTGCTCTCAAGAAAGCTTTTCCTCCCTTCTCTGCATGCAGAAGCATGGAGAGAGTACAGATGAAGCCAGTGAGTGACTGCAGGAGAAAGGGAACCCTAAGTAAGAACATTTTTAACAGAAAATGGGGAATGGTTTGGCTTAGGATATGGTCTGGTTACAAGTTTTAGAGAAACTGGACCTACAAGCAGCAGATGATCCAGGCAGGAGGTACAGGGGACAGAGGACACCTGTGCACATGGATACCCAGGAGGAACAAGGCCTTTGAGAGGATGATGGCCTGGGGAGGGCCCCATGCTGGAGCCATGGAAATAAAAAAAGGAGAAAGAAAGAAAAAATGGCTGAAAAAGGAAAAGTGCCCTGCACTGATCCCCAGTACTGAGTATGGGAGTGGCCTGGAGACTGGCAAGTGGGAAGGAAAGGTGTCTGGAGGGAAGCAGAGGTGTTTTCTCAAGTGTGTCATTATTTCTCAATACTAGGATCAGTAATTAAAATTTTATCTTAATTGGCAACAAATTAAGTAAAATTTCACATCTCAAGAGTATTTTCCTCTACAACACCAACTCTGCTAAAAGCTCCTATCTTCAGACTGGAACAGGGAGCTGCTGTTGCCAGCTGTGCCATTGTGTCCACCAGCAGAAGGAGGCTGGACCTTCTGGTGACACCATGATGGTGCTCCTGCCTTCCTCAGGTCATACTAGAGAAATAGGTATGACACTGCCATCAGAAAAGATGCTAAAACTGTGGAGTCAAGCACTCAAAATTTAGGAACTATCAGAATAAAAATCCCCTCAGTGATGGTTATGTATCATATCTAAGTCTTTCCCTACATAGACTGAGAAGGTCCTCCAAGCTGCAAATTTGGTTTCATGCACTGCAGATCTTGGAAGTCATACAGTGAACCAAAACTAACATACACTGTTCAGAAAGTCAAAACCTAGATAAGCAGGATTATCCTTTATCTCCATTGAAAAATATTTTGGTTTTATATAACGTATATAATTCTATCTTTTTTTCCATTTGCATTCATTGAGAGAGCCCACATGGTTGTATCACAGATAACTAACAAGTATTAGGAATCCCCAATGTGCAGACAGTAGAGACCTGCACTGTATCTCTTATTAAAAATGTTAATTAAGTGAGATCAACCTCAACGTGGAGGCTTCAAACTCATCACCTGGTAAAAGCTACAAGCACTTCCATGTCAGCTCATGTCACCCCCCCTCTAAAGAAGAGCCATACCTGAACCCAAACCAACACCTTGGAAAGCAGAAATCAAGGCTTCAGCCTGTGCTGGCTGCAAAGCAAGGCCTGCACACTTGAGCACATCCTGTGACTCACCAGACTGAAGTGCATGTATGGACACATGCACAACCTGCTCCTCTAGTCCACAGCATCTTCCAACAACAGTTCATTTTCAGTTCCATCCTCAGTATCATCCCAAAGGGAATGATCCCCCATCTAGGGCCAGACCCAGCTTGGCACATACCATTCAAATTTAGAAGGAAGAAACATGAACCCACTGAAGGCTCACAGCACCTAAACCCCCACCACAACTACTGCAAACTCTCACAGCTTATTTCCAATTGAGTTCTCTCACTGTGGTGATAAATACAGAGAAGAATAAAATCGAGTTTTGTTTGGTTCACTGGGGCTGTAGGCTGGTATAATAAAGATTTATGCATGGAGAAACAACAATCCCAAAGCAAAGCATTCATGTGAAACTCCATAAAAAAAGATTAATCTGACCTTGTACAGAGAAATGCTTTACCATACTACTTGTCAAACAGTGGGATGCAACTCAGCAGAGGTTCAGTGGAGAGGTCCCTACTTCTCAGCTTTTCATAAATTACACCTGCAATAACCCCATAGAAGTTTTGATGAGGAGGGAGGTAAGGTGACACCCTTCTGTCCACCACTGCTGATTTCCAACCCCTAAAAGTGAGGCCAGTTTCTCAGCAGCTATCTTCAGATTCTACAAAGCCATGACTTTGCCACAGATTCTCACTAAAGGTGTACGGAAAAGGAAGTATGCAACTGCTGTCAAACCTCACAGACATGTACCACCCTCCTGCTGTCAGAGAGAGCAAAGTCTGCTAGAGGAGAGGAGGTCTCAACTTTCAACTTCATCCCCGTTGGATCTGTACCAGGTTTTTGACCCACTACTTCCAGTTTTGTTCATTCAGCCTGTTAGTATCAGTTGGAGAACCAAGAACTGTACCCTGCATACATCACTTAAAGCACATTTCCATCGCTGCTCACACAGGCAGAGAACAACAAGTTAATTGTATTTCCCTCCCAAACAAACACGATTCCCTGGTTTCTCAGATGCTATAGACACTTGCCTCTCTGCATGATGACTGTCATCACACATTAATACACAAGATTGGGACTTCTGCTTCCCCACTGCCTCTCCTTCCCAAATCTTCTCAATAGCTGGATCTTGTTGCTCAAATTGCCCATCTCTCCATGTCAGGAGTAGCTGATCTTCTCTGAGTTTCCCAAAGACAAAAGTGACCCAATACAAGGAAAACCAATGTGTGATTGTCTTGTTACCCTCGTAACATTTTGCTGTGAGACTAAATGTGATATAACTGATGGCAAAATTGAGACTGCTTGCTGAAGTAATGCTTTTAGTTTGATGGGGGGGCTGTCTCAGAAGAGGACAGCAGGATGTGTGCCAGACTTGTTTCTCAACTTAGCTCATGACAGGAGACACAAGTTTCTAGCAAAGTATTATTCAAATCCTCTTCAACAAACATGAAAGTAGTAGGAAGACCTGAGAGCCAGCTGTTTCTTTAGAATAGTGATACATTCCAAAACAATTTTAAAGTTCATGGCCTAGCAAATATATTGTTTACACCAAACTGCATACGAATTAGCATAACCTTCCTAAGAAACTGAACAAATCACTTCAACAGACAGCCTGTGCTGTTTTCCATCATGTTTAAACAGCCTGCAAGGTGGACAGTTGGCTTCTTTTCTGACAGACAGTGTGCAGCACAACACACCAGCAGGGAGGCTGCTCCTGTGAAAATGCTCTAGAGCGAGGTAAGGGCTCTCCACCTGCACCAGCTCTCATGATGAAGAGAAAAATAAATGGAAAATTTACAGCCAGTCCTTCCTCTGTAACATTAACTGCAAGTTTGGTACAGTGATGATACAAATGATACAAGCATTTTGTCTTTTAGTGAGGCTGGATTACCAAATCCTCACTAATCATCGTTAAATTCAGTATTACACTTCCTAATGAATACACACCTCGGTAGAAGAAACTACAGACAATTCTTTGGACTCAGACAATTGGTCTTCATAGCCTGGAAGGGTTATTAATTTGTCTGCCTGGTCCTAATGGGTACATATTTAACTTTGGTGCTCAAGAATGAACCAGCTCTGGCTGCTAGAAGACAGAGTCTCTTAGAATCACAGAAACACACTGGTTGTCAGTGACCTCCAGGGATCACCTGGTTCAACCCCTTCCTAGAAGCACAATTAGCTACATGAAGCTGTGCAAGGCTGTGCCCAGTCACCTTAGGAGCATCTCCTAGAATGAAGATGGACAGCCATCCACAGCCTCACTGGATACCTTTTCCCAACACTTGACTATATTCATGATAAGAAAAATAACAAAAATATTCCGCATCTCTAATTGGAATTTCCTTTGGTTTTAACCTGTGCCTGTTACCTCTCGTACCATCCCTGTGAATCCTCTCAAAAGCTGCATTTTCTTTTGAATCTACTGCAAGGTAGCTGAAGAAATGAATAAAATATCCTTCCTGCTTTAATTTCTAAAGACAGAACAAACCCAGCTCTCTCAGTCTGTCCTTGCACATCATGTGTCCCACAATCATCACAGTGGCCCTGCACTGGATCCCTTCCCCTCCAGTATTTACGCATCTCTTCTACTGGGGAGCTTTAAATTGGGTTAAGCACTTTAGACATAGCCTTTTCTTACTCTGGAAGAAGATGTAATTGCTTCTCCATGTCAAGAAATGTGAAGGAATGTGGGTATGGTCCACAATGACCCAATTACTACATTTATCATTTTATTCTGGTATGAGACAAAGGTACATATATTGAAACGCAAGATCTCCACACATTTGAAAGAACTCAGCTTGATTTTTAGACTGTAATTTGATATGAACAGAAATACTGTCAAAGGTAACCTCACATCCTGCACACATCCTTCTCTTCAGGGATAGCATCCTGTATTTAACACTGAAGGCGTAAATTCCTTTTTTAATAAATTATGTCAAACCTTTACCTGCTGTCATGGAAAGAAAATGAGCTCTATCCCTGCTGAAACCAGGACACCTAGAAATTCGCAGAGCTCCATTTTAAAGTCAAAAGAACTTAATGTATTTTGTAGCAGCCACACTTTACCATGCTGCCTGAAAATTTAAAGCTTTCCTCAAATTTAATATTCTCTCTAATTTTTCTATTATTTTATAATAGGTTATATTATTTATATTTAAATATCATTTAATGGATTGAGTGATGATGTCTCATTAGTACGGTTGACATTGTTAAAATTTTTTATCTTCCCTGCAGAAGTGTAGCATCCCCATGGCCAACCGAATTATGACAGATGCATCAACAAACTTTGCTGCATAAATTGAACACCAAAAAGGGTAACACTGTCAGAGATTTTGAATGCTATAAACTACTGCTAAATTTACTGCATATTCCACACTTTGGAAAAATTCAAGCCACCTAAGAAAATGAATCAATGCCAGAATTCCCACTGAGACACTAAAAAAAAAGAAGTCCAGGTACTGGAGAACCACCCACTCTTTATAAAGGTCCTGTATTTTTGCCATTGTTGGATCTGGCTTTGTAAGCAGAGCATTATGAAATTCATCCTCAAGCATTTTCCAAGACTTCCCAGAATAGCTTTTTAATAACATACTGGCACTTGACTTTTACAGAATAAAAACTGATACGGTACAGATTTTGTCAGCACTCAAAAAAACCCCAACGAAACTTTCTTCCACTTTTGAAAGCAGAAGTATTCAATGTATCACTAGTTCTCACAAGAAGTTTGATTTAACATAATTCCCTGAAGGCATCTTGATCTGATACATTAATAGGGAGTAGGAACATTATGAAAGGTTCTCTTATTTTTTTTTAAATTTCCTTTGATTTTCTTTTCCAAGGTACTGAGAAAGGAGAGGAGAACAGAAGAGAAAGTGCAGTGGGAATTGTACTTAAAAGTGACTTCCTCTGCAGCCTAGAAGACTTGTACAGAAAGAGACAGAGCAGCGAACGAGAAATGACAGGACAGTGCCCAGACTGCAACAATAACTGGAATTACAGTCAATAAAATCCCAGTGTATCAATCCATTACATGAACTTCAGAGCAAAAGGGAAAGGGCACTTTGTTTCTACCAATTTCCATCACAGTGGATTCTGATTACACATCCCAGTACCAAAGGTTTTGCTGACACTCGGTCTGAGCGCTCCTTTCGTTAGTTCCATGCAATTGCTCCTACGTGCCGCCCTTTGCAGCACCATGAATGCTTCCTTTCTGTCCACAGCATTTTTACTCCTTGAATATTTGTAGATTTATGTCCCATTTGAGCCCTCTCTCTCCCATGCTGCGCATATTTAGCTCTTTAAGTACTTCCTTGGAAGTAAATCTCTTCAGTCTCGCAATCATTTTTTTTCAGCATAAAAATGATAAGTTTGCTCATAAACTGTAAAAAGGCAGTAATGTATATGAACAAACTTACGAAGAGAAACTCCATTATGAAAACATCATGTATCTAAATTTGGTTCATCAGCTATCATTCTCTGAAAGCCTTAATAGCTAATTCATTCTGATTGTGACAAAGTCTTTCATGCCTTATGCCTGCTGGATATATAGTACAGCTCTATTTATGTTTGGACTATGTATTTTATGAATGTGCAAAAACTCCTGCTGATCAATAAAGCTCAAAGAAATCTGCAGTAATTATTTCTGGGAAGATATACAACATATGCAGTCTTAACACATCAACAGTGTTTCATTTTCGTCTCATTACTGCTTTCAGTTGGAATCATTCAGTCTTACTGCATTAGTGAGTGAGAGTTGAGAGACCTGATATTCCCATACTATGCATCAAAGGATTTTAACTGGTATTTTATGGCATTTCTAGTGTTTTTTCATATTCTACAAAAACTGACTCAAAATCAATGAAGTGCCACCAAATATTAGGCAAGTATCATTCTCCTATCACAACAGAGGGAGGGTGCAGGCCCTTTAGCAGATCACAGATTGCTTAGCACAAAGGTCTCACCGGCCTCTGGCTTTTTTAAGGGTTGCTCCATCTCTTCTGCAAACATAATGCAGAGGTGTGACATGATCTGGTGTGACTCTTTGTGCTAGTCAGGAGAGAAACTCATGCTACTTGTGAAGTACAAGTGGCTGAAGAAGAAATAAAACATTAGAATAGCTCTTTCAAACCCCTGTGCCACCCCATTAATGACAAAGCAGCTGCTTGAGTCCATCTAACATAGGTAAGGGATACAGTCAATACAACTAAAAGGCTCTGGCTTGTGTTTAATCCAACCTTCTCCATCTATGGTGATGACATGCAAAGTTCATTAGTGTCTAAACTTACACCTTTTACTCACACTTGAACAGCACCTGTGCACTTAGCAAACGAAGCTTCTTTATGACTCTACCATGCCCAGGATATTTGTTGTCATGTGGAGTACCAGCATGAAACAGGATCGGACAGCTCAGAGCCCTGAGAGGAGCAGGAGAGCAGCAGTGAGCGGTTCCCACAGCCTGCGTGAGGAGTGAGGGCTGCCAGGGCTGGCTCCACACTCCTGTTCACACCGAACATCTGGCTGACCCAAGTGCTGGGCACACTGACAGAAGCTCCCCCAGGATGGTAGGGGCAGATGACATGACCATGCTGCTCAGCTGACTTGTCATGAGCTGAAGGGGAAGAATATTACTGTGAAATTCTGCAGTTCTAACTTTACAAGCATTTGCAAACCCTGAGCTTGCAATAGGACCTCACCTGCCAACTGTAACAAAAGAAAAATTCTCTTATTCCCAGGAGTCTCAAAACCACCTAGAAAGTGTGATACATGTGTAAGTGAAGGAGATGGTGACAAGAAGATGGGCAAGGAGAAAATAAAGGACAAGGTAGAGTATTTTGCCTGTATTTAAATTCTATTGCTGGTTTTACCCCTGGTTTGGGGTTCTCAAATGTGCTACACAGAAGTTGCTGCATCAGATGCACATATGTCAGTCTTGTAGTAGCTTAAAAAAATGAAGAAGCAGTCAGTTTGGCTTACCTAATTCTGCCTTTTAGCAGGTAATACTAAGGGTCTGAAATATCTGTAACATCAAATCAGCTCTGGCTGTACCTTGTGTAGACATCATTGATTTACACAAACTAATCTCCATTTCTTTACCTCCAGAGTTACATTTTTCTGAGGTTCAGGTAATTCTAATCCTTATAGAAAAAACTCAATATCGCTTTTCAATTTAGGTTGCACTATTAAGGTGGTTAAAAATAAAAGAATGACTGGGAATAAAAGCACACATTCTGCTTTAGTAACCCTATTGCTTTCTATCCAAGGAGATAATCTTATTATTGGGAAGAAAAAAAAATAGCAAATGTTATGCTCAAAAGTGACATGAATGTCTGGGCTGGCAAGGAACACACAGGTTACCTGTCCTTTACTTTCAAAATGGGAGTAATTCTGTTGTCTTTCAGCTCTTGCAGGAGATCCTAGGTCTGGAGCAAAGGCCCATCAAAACCAGCAGAGGCCAGTCTTACAGATGAGACAATAAACACAACTGTCCAGAAGCTGCAAGCATTGGCAACAAACAGGCTTCCTTTTTCCTGACCACCACGTAGTCTTGTGCTCTGCTCTTCCACCATGAGGTTCCTTAGATGACTTGAGCACATGAGAGCTGGTTAAATGCTGAGACAAAAGATGGGATAAGGGAAACTATGCAGGTGGACAGGGGAACTTGAGCCTGCACAGACTGCCAGAGAAGCTGGTATTGCTAATAATACTTTAACCAGCAAGCAGTTAGGGACTCAAACACTGATAGCCATTTAGACAAACAGATTAAACCTTCAGCTGATGTAAATGAGTACAGCTCCCCTGACTCCTGAACATGGTACTGCCACACTGTATGGTGGCCATAAAGCAGTGACTTGGCACTACAAAAAGAAATGGGGGCATTAGCAAAAGGTTCTTCACTGACCAGAACAGGCTCCCCAGGGAAGTGGGGCTCCAGGCCTGTCAGAGTTCAAGGAGTTTCTGGGTGACACTCTTAGCTGTATGGTTTAGTTTAATTAGGTAGTCCTGCAAGGAGCAGGTAGTAGGACTCAATGATTCTTATGGGTCCCTTCCAACTCAAGATATTGTGTGATTCTGTAATTCAAAGCACATCAGGCACTAGTGGTATTGCATCAGTCTATACGAGAAAACTAAATACACCCTATGAGGTAAGCCCTTCCTACACACGGACCCTAGGGTCAAGTCCAAAACCAGGAGGGAAGGAAAACAGCTTTATTCTTTCTCTCCTCAGTTCCCAGGTCCTTTGATTAACTGCTCCCAGAGCTGAAGAAAAGAAGGGAGGAAGGGGAGGACTCAGACAGGTTCCATCCCCTCACGAGTTTCAGTACCAGCCAAGCGGAAGGAGCTAAAAACTGAAAGACAAGGAGGAGCAGATTCTTCATAATAAAGCAGAGACAACCAAAGTAGGGGAGATTCATCCTCAGTACTTACAGTCCAAGCAGGCAGCAAGTTGGGATTTCACATGCAACACAGCACTACACAGAGATATACACCATGTATAATGCTCTCAGGCTGTACATATGGCATCTATCTGGTCTCTGCATTACTTGCTTGCTGCTGTGGCTGCAGCCAGCATTTCTCTGATTTTGCTAGTTTGATTGCTAGAACACCAGCTCATGTGCTAAACTGGAATGAGAAACTACTGTTTGATCTGTAGCATTAAATTACTGAGATAAAGTCATTTACAGGCTGTTTCTTTCTCATTTAGGTGCTTTGAAATAATTCACTGTCACCAATGATGTTTCAACTGTCAGCTCTGTGGATCCAGTGATACTATTGAAAACAGTAGGGTTTTTTAGTTTCCTTTTCTTCCTACTCATTAACTTTTTCCTTATTTTCTTTATGGCTGTTTCACTTACAGATGAGCTAGCTGCAGTTCAGAAAACTCTCAACAGCACAGTACAAAACACCATGGGCACTGATTTTCCCCTTGGACTATTCCATAAATGAGAATCTTTTGATGTCTGGATAGTCACACAGATATGTATATAGCATCAGTGCATTCCACAGCTGGTCCTGACCTAATATCAAATTTTAATTCTGATTTTATTCATTCCAGCAGCTGTGATAAACTACTTGCTTATTAACATGAAGTTATCATTTAAATTAAACTGAACGCACAAATCTGCCTGTTAATGACTACTTTCCTTCCCCTTCTCATTAACCATTGTTTCAGCTTTTCTACAATAAAAATCAGGGCTATCCACAAATCAGGATTTATCAGAATAAGGGGAAGTGGGTGTATCTAAGCCATTTTGTTAATTTTGTTAATGAACAAAATCCTGTTAATCCTTGATGTGATGGAATTTACCCAACCTTGGTGCTTTATAAGAAGGCAGATGGCTTTGGATAATCAGAGAGGAATCAGCATTTTGTCTGCTTCAAGCCCTTTCCCCTTTCTAATTTATTCTTGTGTAGGTAATGTGTGGAGAAGGATCCCCTCATCCTCTACCTCTTTTCACTGGATTATTGGCCATGCTGCATCCCAACCAGGGCAGAAGAATGTGTTCTTGGTACCAAATCATTGGAGAAAAAAAAAATAGCCACAAAATCTGAGGGTGAAATAAAGAACTGCCTATGAATCTTATTTCCTTCTAGGACAGGGGCTATTATTTATGTTCCAAGTGTCTGGAAACATGGTATCTACACATGTGTTGTAACAACCAGAGATTAAGATTAAAATCTTTCCTTCACATAGGGCCCCATACTGTTTTTTACCAGTATTCCTCTCACCTCCTAGACCAAAACTAAGTCTCTGTTTGCAAAAACATATGCACTAGATCATGTTCACAGATCCTTTCCAGCAGCTTCTCTAAATGTTCTGTTTCACATTTAACTGAAGGCAAAGCTGCAACTAGGCTGATCAGCTCAGCTGGGACAGCCTACAGTGTTGCCCATGGAAAACAGCTAAGTCTGCCAATTATCATTTTCAACAAAATGAAAATGGAGAAATAATTTTGCTTTGGGATATTTATTTTTCATTTGGACACAATACATATGATGAAAGAAATCAAAATTGTCATTACTGTTATGGAAACATGGACTAAATGCTTTTTAAAGGTCACTGAAACACACAGGATGGCTAGACACGTTCTGATGTAATCACAGAAAGATGGTGAAGGCACTGAGTTGAGATTAGACAATTTGGGTTTGCTTCATGGCTCTCTCACAATCTCCCAGTGCAACCTACACACGGCACTTAGTTTCACTTTGCTGCAGCTCCCTGTCTAACGAGGATAATAATATTTTCCATTTGTCTTACCTAATTAGATGGTAAGCTCTACTGGTCAGGTACCTCTGCTTACCAGGAGTTTTATACAGAATAAGCATCCTCATGGGCTTCCTGCAGGGGATACTGCAATACAGGTAATAAATTATACAAACCATCGTGATTTAACGTCTGGAGCTGAGACTTTTAACCTGGACTATCCATGGAATAATGAATGACCTTTTTCAGGACAAGCATACAAATATAGATATCTGCCAAACATGTACAAAAAGCAATTCAGAGAATTCAGGCAATTTATCTCCCAAGATCAAACACAGATCTTAAGCAATTAACCTAAAAGATAATGTTTACACAGACCCTTAAGGATCAGCTTAACCCTTAAGGGTCAACATTTGAGCATTGGAGTACTTAATCAGGCATAAATTTCTTCAGCATAGAAAAATGGTCTGTTCAGGTGTACATACAGCACCTGCCTGAAGCCAGCACTATGATCAAGCCACCACAACTGATGGTGTTTGAGTGGCAGAGCAAAGTGGTGCCCCAGCTCCTGCAAGGACCTGCCGTCAGCGGGAAAGCACACGCAGTGCAGTGGGGTTAAGAGCACACAAGCCCAACATTTTGTTAAAATTCACGAAGATGATGGATATGGCTAATAGCTCTGATGCACATCAGAACTGTATTGCAATTCCAAAGGGAAAACCAGCAAAGATGGATTCCTAATTTCCTATCAAGATAACCCACAGAGATTTGCAGTACGGCTACACAATCCAGCAATGCAGGCTCAAACACCTATGGAAAAAATCAATGGAAGTCCATAAATTAACCTTCTCAAGTCAGCCTCCTGGCTTATTATCTCTGTCACTGGTTCAGGACACTGACCTAACCCATCAGAACAAAGCTGCCATTTTCTAAGTAAAGCTGAGCTTGTAGCAGAGGAACCTCAATCATACAGTCTTGAGCAACACTACTCGCAGAAATGTTAAACAAGTCTTACTGAAGCAGGAAAGCACTGTTTGCCTACTTCATTCATCAGTTTGCATCTATATTCAGATGTAAGATTATATATACCAGGTTGCATACTTATCTCAAGAATGCCTGTTGCTTTGATTTCCCTAGGGAAATCTCATAATGGAAAAGTTTATCTTCTTTCACACTGCAGCTGGAGCAAATAAGAATCAGTGCAAATACCCATTCTTTGTTCACTGAAATCTTAGAATGACAGCTGCAAAATTCACTCCATCTATGTATTTTTGCAGAATGCATAGAATGGTTGAGGTTTCCTTTTATTTTTTTCTTTACACTATTACATCTTCACATTATTCTATTCCTCTGAATACAGAGAAATAGGAATGGACCTGTTTCTTAAGAGATTAAGGAAGCACTGTCCTGACTATACATTGCTACTGAGCAAAGAATATCTGTGGTGGACACCAGGTAATTCCTTTCAAGTCAGTAAATCTATGAAGCTTTAGACTATCTAAACTCTCCATTCAGAGAGTTAATGTGAATCGCTCACTACTGCACACAGCTGTGCAAAAATCTCATTTACAAAGTGAACTTTACTACTGCTTTCCATCTCCTTTCCCCATCTGTCCTCTACTTCTCAAAACCCTTGGTCTGTTCTCCCTTCCTTCAAGTCACTGGCAAATGCCAGAGGCAAGCAATTCCTAACATTCACACCTAACACCACAGCAGCCTAACACCACAGAGCTTACAGGTGTGCTCTGACAAGCCAATACAAACGTCATATGTGCAGAACACAAAGATACATGATCAGAGTCTCATCGGCTCTGCAACTTAGTGTGTGAAATGTAAATAGGTGGAAATGTCTCTGACACTGCTCATTTTTCATTTACTCAAGCAAACCCTGTGGGAAATCTCATCCCTTATCACATCATCCAACAGTAGCACCATTCCTAAGGCGAGACCTTCCACAAACATCCCGTGTCTACCATCACAAACTTCTGCTCCTCTGATGCAGGTGGGTTGAGCTAGTCCTGCTTCCTCCCAGTTCATTTTAGGACCCCCATAGTGCTCCATGCCTCCTGCAGTATCTCCAATGCCTTCCTCCATACTGCCCACCCCAATAACAGCAGAACATCCCCCCAACAAGTAACTGCCCCATGCTCTCCTCTTTCTTCTGCTTTTAGGAAACAGAACAGTAAGTGCTCCTGTTGCATGGGAAATCTGTCTTTCCAGTCCTTGCAGATCAGACTCCCAACAACCCCACATGAGGATGAGGTGTGAGGTGCACTATGGGAGATATGAGCAAATTGAGGTCCAAATTGCTCTTGGTTAGACCAGGCATGACCATGTAGTTTGTGGGCTTTAAATGACACAAGTGTCTTCAAGGAGATCATAAGGATGGTATTTCAGAGTGGGTGACAACAGGAATACAGTACAGGCAGAGCATTCACATCATCTTTAATACCGTCTATGGTCATACTTAACACCCCAGGCTTTCTCTCACACTGTATGGAGCAGAGGAAAGGAGAGGTCAGTGAAAACTGCTACTCACTCAGAGATACAGAGCAATGTTCTGCTCAATGGAACAATGTCTGATCTCACATATGTAGGATATAACATAGGTATCTGCCAATACACCATGGTAACATCCCAAGGTATTCCCCCAGCTTGGTTTATTCCACTTTTTCTTCTTTTTGTCCATTCCAAGCCTCACTTTATCAGACAATTGCATACAGACTACTGAAACATGCAAAGTATGCAACATTCTAGCTTCTGCTTCTTGCTTTCCTTTTCCTTGCATTTCCATTAATAACTTTTCCATGCTTTGAAGCCCACCACAAACCTGTTACAACTGCCTGCAGACCTTGTCTAACTCCTGTCCATCTCAGTCCTCTAAATTTGTTTAGAGAGTAAACCTGAGTAAGCCTGTCAAGTGAAAGGTGTCCCTGCCCATGCCAGGAGAGTTGGAATGAGACGATCTTTAAGGTCCTTTCCAACCCAAACCATTCTGGGATTCTAGTGCTGGGGCTTGACAAATATCAGGAGGTGAGGGCGAATTATCCAAATTCATTATCCAGGGAGTAGTGCAACAGAATATACTACCCACACAACCAAACAGCCTCCATCACCCCCTCTCAAACACCTGTGCAAACAGACTTCAGTTTCTCCATTTATACTTTCAAAGCTCCCATTTCCAAATGGAATAAAACATTACAAAAAGTTAGCTAAAGCAAATGCTGCACAGGAAAATATGACAGTTGCATCACACATGAGCAAGACAACTTACTCCATGAGTGGCTGCCACATTTGTGGCAATGCCTTCTGGAGACAAATTCCGTTCCAAAAGCAACCTTAGCTACCACCAGGACCAAGGCCAGATGTTAAGTGGCAGCCAGGGAGATGTTGAAAGGAGTGTAAGGACTTGATCTGGGAGCAATTGTTAAACACTGTGTGTCACAGACACACAAGGCTGGCAACACTTCGGAGCTTTCTCTCTACAATTTAGATGGTAAATCCTACTGCAAGCCAGCTGCAACAAAAGAATCCTCTTAAAAAGCAATAGACAGAGCATTTTCAGGAATGTTTAACAAACCCAGAGATATTCTGGGAAGAGATAATTTTCATTGTGGCAGAACACAGTGTTGGGAACACCTGTGAAACAAGAAAAGGACGAAGGGATGTAGCAACCACACATCCTAAGAACAGCCCTGGTTTGATATTTAGCAATTTCTTTCATTCAAGCATTTGTTTTGCTATGTGTGTTACCTAGGAAAACGGGAGCGGGTCAAAACCAAATGCCCCAGCCCTGAACTTGAAAACACTATTTCAAACACTAGTCAAAAAGGACTAGTGTCCTGGGAATCTGGGGAAAGGAAGACTAAGGACAAACCTGCATGATAGGGCTTTATTCCCAGAAGCAGGAGCTGCTACCATCATCCATTTCTCTTCCAAAGGGACAGGCACAACAAAAACAACTCAGAAGAGCTCAAAAATCTCACTGGTATTTACTGACAGTAAGAAAGTACCAATGCAATGCAATGTGGGAGGTGACTCTAGACCAAATAAAAACTGAATTCAATGTGGACTAATGAAACTGTATTTCAACCCTCTATAGTTGGGCTTATTCAGAATTAAAGTAGCTATAATCAGCTCTAACATAACTCTATTTTGAAGAAAATTGAGTAAAATAGAGGCCACACAGAATAGCTACAGTACAAAAAGGTAAGGACAGGCAGACAGAGTGAAATGAGGGTACTAAATCAGATCAAGCTTCCCCATTCTCCCATGCAGAGACTTCCTAAATGAATTTGGATTCCTCTGCATTACTTAACTTGATCCATCAAGTACAGTTCTTACATCATGCACTGAAGGACATTGGATTCTGACACTGTGCAGTATGACAGGAGGAGCAGTACCTGCAAACATTTCCTTCTCCCACGGATGCCCAGCTGGGGGTGGCTGAGTGTATTCACCCCATCTGAGCACTGATGGCTGATCAAAGGAGTCTTTGTCAGTGCCAAAAGGAGAGATGAGGGCCAAAGAACCATAAGAGATGAAAGCCTGAAACTCTTCCAGTACTGAGGACTGATTGCCAGATCCCGACCTGATGGTGACACACAAGCAGGCACTGCTCACTGCTGTCACACCTGAGCTAGGCCTTCAGGAAAGCACAAAGTAGGTGATAATTTTGCACATATAAGCTATACCATTAGAATCTGCACCCTGTGGGCTCCTGCTGTATTGGCATTGAAGCTGTAATCCATTTCATCTGTCTGGGCACACACTTCCTCCACGAAGTGTGTATTTACAAGACTGTTAAAAATGTCAAGGACTTTCAGCTTCAGATTCTGACTTCAGCCTTCCCAGTTTAAATTTTCACTCACATAACTGCCTTAATTTCCATTTATATTGTTCATTTTAGTTTCAAGCAACAAACATAGCCTTTACTAGCCTAGACTGCCTAGTTCTGACTGCCTAAAAATCAGCAGAAACAACTGATTAAGGCAAGGGCCCGGATAGAGTCCTCTACTGAGTCTTGGAATCTCAGTCACTTAAGAGATTTGGGGCTTGTGTGCCTGAACTGATTCTGTAGTTCTCAGGAGAAAAAAATTAGTATGTGAAGCACAGTAAGGAATAGCCTTTTACAGAGGCATCACCAAGTCACCAGCTGAACCACAGCTTCTCTTCACTCTGAGGTTTGCCAAACCCCATGATGAAGTCCTAGACTTGAGCAGCAAGATCACCTCAGTTCCTCGTCCTCAGCTGAATAGGATGCAAAATACACACTAACACCAACTACAGAAGGTATTCACTGCTCCTAAAGTTCACCTCTGAGTGGCATCAAACTGCATTTTGATAAAATACACCAGGGATGTGGCTCAAGCTTCTGTGAAATCATGGACAGCTGGCACCTTATTAATCTTTGATTTCACAGCAGTCTCCTTGTGGTGGCACCTCTGCTTCCTGACATCTCAGCTTTTGTAGAGTTAAAGGTCAGCAAGACCAGCATTGTCAAATCTGAAGGTCTTCATTTTCAATTTAAACCAGAATCAGCCTCTTCAGAATCAACCTGTTTCCTGCCTGCATTGATCTTTCTGCCCAGGACTTCAGATCATCAGTCCCACCAGGGCAAACATTTGGAGTGGCTTTCTACCAAAGCTGAGTGAAATAGAATTTAAAGATACACTATAAAAGATGTCTTCACAAAACTTCCTCTTCTCTGAAGAGCTCAAGGAAACCTACACCACCACTAATAATTCCCTTCTTTCAGGTCTCACTGTCCACAGACAGCGTGGTCAGGAATGACCTGGCAGCTCCTTAGAACGATTATCAAAGCCTGTTTCATACATGACTCACATCCCATCTGTGTCAAGTGGGCAGCTTCAGTTGAAACACAGGTCACTGCAACATGCAGTGCAGTAGCACCAGCATCATAAGACAGCAAGCACTGCAGCAGCTCAATACTCACACTCAGCAGGAGGCACTTGTTTTCTTTGATGGCACCTATGCAGCCCACGAAGCCAATGATCATGACAAACGTCCCCGTGACAATCAGGAGGTTGGCAGCTGACAGGGACGGGAAAGAAGAGGAGAGGGTGGCAAAGTTCCCTTGGGTAACAGCCAGCCAGATGCCTACACCAAGGATTCCACAGCCTCCCAACTGGGAAAACAAAGAGAAACAAAGAAACTCAGTTATTGTATCCAAACAACACCAGATATGAATC
Organism: Aleadryas rufinucha; assembly: GCA_013397815.1. Classification (NCBI taxonomy): domain Eukaryota; kingdom Metazoa; phylum Chordata; class Aves; order Passeriformes; genus Aleadryas; species Aleadryas rufinucha. The sequence goes on along the minus strand of VZTH01008983.1, from coordinate 89,584 downwards.
CATGTCAATGTGGCAGTGGAGCAAACCAACAGTCACACCTAATAAGAAATGATCTCTCCCTGTTGCACTTTCGGCAGGAAAAACAAAGGAGAAAGAAAAATAATTACAGAGAAGTCATCATCAATTATAGAGAAGTAAGATGCAACACTCAGAGACACAGATTTCCTAAATCCAAGACACAACCTCAGATACCAGGTCTTTTTCTCTGTAGTGAAAAAGCAGACATTGACTAAAGGACAAATTCCCAAAGGTTCAGCTCTCGAAGGGATTGAAAAAAAAAATGTCCTATTTAGGTACCTCACAGAGCTGCCCAGAATGGCTGAAGCGTTTTCAATTCCCCATTCTTCCCATCCCAATGCACTCTCTCATCCTGAACATGCCATAACAAATCGTGCCAGAGCATCCCCCTGGCAGGACACCTTATACTTCTTAGTTTCTGCCTAAGGTCAGGCTCTCCCTTGGAAGCCAGAGAACATTTAGAGTGTAAAGCAAAGAGGATTTTGCAGTATTATCTAGTCACACAGCACAGCATCACTTCGGTTTCTTTCTTTCCTGCTCTCCCTTTAAAAGAACCAATTTTTATTGAGTTTATAATTGCACTTTATTATCCAAATCAATTAAAGACTTGGAAAGAAATTGTGTTCATAGAGTAGTAAGCCAGACATATGCAGGAGCATATCCACTAAATACCTGCATAAAGTGGATGAACATAAGGCAGCTCATGAACCAGGGAAGGAAAAAGAATGAGCTAATCCTGGGGCAGAGCTAAACCTCAGAAATGAAACACAGAGGAGAAACACAAAAGCCAAAGCAATTTCTTACACTAATTACTAAGGTGTCTCTTAATGCCACCAAATTCCTCCCCAAATAAAGGACAATAAAGGCAGCTGTGTTTTAAGGCAGCTCTCCTCACCCCAGCTGCAAACCAGTCTGTTTTGTTCAGAGCTAAGGAACCAAACTGTACCTCACTGCAATGTACCTCAGCTGCACAAACCTGTGCGTCTCCACTGAGAGAAAGCAAACTCCAGGACACAGGGACTCAGATCTCCTCATTTAGGAGTCTTTTCATATTCCAGGCATCACTGTATTCAACCTTTCACAAGTAGCCTCTACAAGTGCCACGGGGGGACAGTCCACGCCCTGATCACAGACACTGGAAATACCTCCCCTCTATTCCCACTTACAGACCATGACCTTTAACATTGTCCAAAATGATTGAAGAATAACCAAGGGAGAGGAGGGAGAAGAATACTTAAGAGAAGGTAACCCACAGAAAATCATTTAGGCTAAGGGGGGGGATATAAAGAAAAGCTATTATCATGGCCCAAGGGAAAAAAAAATGGAATCAAATAGGAATAAATTCCCTAAAGAGGGAATAAAACTCTGAAGGTCTACTGAACAACTGAATAGCATTGAAGGAGAGGTGGCAAACACCTAAGCTAAAACCAAACTGGTCAGAGTGCTGAAATACAGTCAGGAATAGCACTAAACTGGCTGAGGAATGGGATGGAAAGCAGAATTGCACTTCTGCCTCTTCAGCTTGGAGGATGCTCACCTCAAAATCAGCCTCAGAGCTGCAGGCACAGGGAGGCCACTCAAACAGCCCAATTAAGCTTAATGAAGGCGGATGCCCAAGAGCAGCAGAGCCATGATCTTGCAACACATTTAGCTCTTATCTTCAGTTCTTTGTTCTGAATCAATTCAACACCACCAGTAAGAAGCAGCTTATTTCATCACCTTTCACACTCCCTGTGCTGCCACACCGCTTTGGGTGATACCAACACCTACAACTATCAGTTGTGTTACAGGAGGTGGGGTCTCATTGAGCATGCTGTAAAGGCAAGACCTGCTTGCCTGCTCCTCCATTACCCACTAAATTCTTTATGATGCACAATGCTTAACGCTTGAGACATCGTTGCCTGGACGTTTGAATTCAGCATCTTCTGACTCCAAAGTCATTCTTGTTTGCAGAAATTGGAAATTCACCAGCGGCACAAAACACCACAAAATCAGGACAGAGTTCACGCAAAATCCCACGACTGAGGCTGTAGCCATTTAGATCAGGGATGACTATTTCAGGTCAGTTGTTCAGCAGGAGCATCTCACTACACTGCCCTTGATTCAGAGATACTGTGCTCTCTGGCAGCTCATTACCTTCCTATTTTTGAAGAGATAATGCACAGCTCTTGCTTAGGTTGACCAAACCTTGAAATGCACAAAGGAATCCTTGGAACACTGAACCACCTGGCTCAAACTGGGTTTCACAATGTCAGCACACATTAGTGGAGACTGCTCCACCTTAGTTCAGCCCTGTTCCTTTTCCCACACCAGAACATCTGCTCATGGTCCCCAAATAAATTTACCAAGCTGTCACCCCAGGCACACCTGGGAAACAGAGGCTGTCCTTTACTCTAGACTAAACTGCTCTTTAAACCTCCCTTTTTTCCCAGGGAGCAGAGCACAGCTGCAAGTCTCCATCCAGTGGCCTTTTAACACTCAAACACTTGGTTAAGGAAACGTTTAAAGAACCAAGACCCACCAAGACAGCCACAGGAGCCTTTCCAACAATAGCCAAATGTTTTCCATTCCAGAATGTTCAAAAAGCTTGCTCCCCATCCCCTCTGCCCTCCATTCCAAACTGAACTGCAACGTAATTCCCAGTCTGAGACCCAGGGATCAGAGGCATCACATTTACTTATTCTGGATCAGAGCCAAGAGAAAACAGCTGTAGTTGGTTCTATGCTGCATGTCTGTTTTTACTTCTTCCTCTTGGTATTTAAGGCATGGATAATTTTAAATAGTTATTTATGACGTTCCCTCTCCTCCACTTTTTCTCTCCTTACCCCATCCCCAACCCCCAGTCTTTTTTTTTTGTGTCGAAGAGCCAGAAGCACAGTGAGGAAATGATAACTTTTGACAGTTTTCTGGGCTTGTTGATATGCGAAATTAAACAAAACCAAAACCATTAACAGAGCTACTTTTGACAATTTGGGGGCTTCTGCACAAACAGTGATGCTGTCATGGTTAAAAGAGAAAACATTAAGACAAAAAGATTAGAGAGAAGTCTATAGCTTCAACCTGATCTACTGGCAGCCAAATGAGAGTCAGTATTAACTCCATTTGGTGAGTGCAGAGTCAACTTTAAATTTAAAAAAATAGCTCCCTTCAAAGATGCCAGGCTACTGACAATAGCATTTTTTAAAATTCCCTGTGAAATGTTTAACAGATTATTGGCCTATTTTTTCATGATAATCCACTCTCTTGCAAGCAGGGCAGCTCATGGCAAAACCTGAAACAAAATGCAGTTCCCTCTAACATTTTTTCCCCCAATAATGTTGTGTATTTTTTTGCAAAGTCTTTTGTTCTAAGGTCAGAACAGTGGGACACCTGAAGGAACACTGCCACAGCCCCAAGACACAGGATATTTGAATCAAGTTTTTGATCCAGGAAAGACCTCAGTGTAAATCTTGAACAGGCTGTTTGGCACATCTGTGCCTGAGCTGCAGAACTGTGAGTAAAAGACACAAGCAGTGGGTTCTTTGCAAGCCCTGGACTTTGCAACTGGCTGTGGAAGCAGCAGAATATTCTGCTCAAGACAAATTGCTCACATGCATTTATGGAGCAGAGTCAAGCAGTACAGCAGGTGTCTTACTCTAAAAGCAGAGATTATCTGTCTCTTCTTCCCCCAGAGATACACAGACACGTGTGCTTGCTCTCTTGGCAAAAAAGCTGCCTATGGAATTAGATCCTCCAAATTGTTCTAATGGGCTAGAAAATAAATTATTCAGGCTTCGGTGACTACATTTAGAATTGATCTTACAGTATGATAATCAAAGTAATCCCAAACAGCCCTGGATATATGCCTGTTGGTGGAGAAAATTATACTGAAGTTACAGCTACACACTTAAAATACTGCAGGAGAAATTGACTCATTGTTCATGATAATGGTGCTGGCGTCTTTAAGTGGGGTTTTTTATTGGTTTTATTACATGGAAAATGCATCTAATTGAGGCTTCTCATATTGTATCTGATTAGGATCTACTCATCACACTTCCTCTTTTAGCTAAAAAAAAAAAGTTCCTTGTGTGTTAAGAAATACACTGATAACAGAATCCAAGTGGAAGATAGGAGCAGTTGTTCTGCAGTTAAACTAACTCCCTGGGAGGATTTTTCTCCCCCAGTCTCTACATATTTAAACTGGAAGGGCTCTCTCAATCCCATTTACATGAATATGCTTCCCCTGCCAAGGACAGAGTTGAAGTACACAATGAAAAAAACCAAGATCTAAGTATCAACATGTAATCTTAGGCATACTTAAATCACTGTTGCTTTCAGCTAGACACAGAGAGGGGCTGGAAATGGGATACAGATGTATATTGACAGGATCAAGTGAATCAAGAATCTTCCCTGGGAGAAGCAGGAGCCTGGGTGCAAGTGCAGACAGAGGATGCACGCTCCAGAGCCAGAGGTCTGAAATTTAACAAATATGGGATGGTAGAAGCACATTTCTACCCTTACAGTATTGAGGCTCTAGAGCTCTGCAGTGTAAAACTAAAGGATATGCACAAACTCCATCCAAAATGGCCATGATCTGAGCTGTGTCCTTTCAGCAGAATTTTAAAAGATCTAGGAAAAAAAAAAACACTTGAAAAAAGAGCAGTTCGTAGGAACCACCCCCTGGGGAGTGAAGAGAGGAGAACAACAGTGCTCCCTAAACACCAGTATGGGATAGGAAAGGTGAACAGAGGATCATTATTCATTTTTCTTAAGATTAAAAAAGCTAGAGGTTATTTGGTCTGCAGGTTGAAAACCAATAAAGTCAAGTACTTTTTCACAAAATATTCAATTAAATTCTGGAATTCATTGCCACAGAGTTTTGTGGATGTTGAAATATACACAGGTTCAAAGAGGGATTACACAAATCAAAGGAGGGCAAGGTAACCCAGCATTTCTTATAAATGACATTTCACTTGCAGCCCTTGCACAGGAACACCTTAAACTGTTAATTGGAGGAGCTGATTAAAATGTCCTGTCTTGTCCCTCCTTTTTTCTTACATTGTCTCCAAGCATCCCTGAGCAACCATGACCAAAAATAGGGTACTCAGCTAGATAAAACCTCTTCAACATTATGGGCATTTGTTTGTTCTCCTTCCTTCACCCCCTTCCCCCACTAGTTTAACTGTTCACTTAAAGTTTGAATTTGATTTTTTTTTTTTTTTGCTTACTTGTTTGACTTGGCACCAGCCTACTTTCAGAGACAGGGTTATAGACATAGACACCAATCAAGCAGTTAAATCCCTGTTTCTCCTTACCTACATTTCATATCCTTGGTTTTGTATCAATGAATGCACAGCTTATTTCAATGTAACATTTACAGATCTGTTTCACTCACCAAATTTATCTAATTAAGAAACAAATTCAAAATCCCTATCTCCCTCAGATCCACCGGACCTACAAATGCTGTATTTCTTTTCCTGTCAGTATGCAGATCCTATTCAGCCTCTTCTCTCTCAGGAAGGGGAAGATGAAAGGTAAGTGCACAAGTGAGTAAAGCACAAAGCATTTCAAATGCCAGTCTCTTCAGCTCTACATATAAGCAGTTAAAATTTGAAAGCTCTGTGGAACTAGTTGTTTGGCCCCACCATCTCACATCCTTTTCACTTTCCTTAAAAGTCAGTTTTGAATACAAAAATCTCATGTTGCAATGTGGGCCATTATGTAGAGAAGCAGCAGCCAAAGACCTCCAAGAGCTGCAGGCCTGCATCCCCAGCTGGTGTCAACAGCATGACTGATGGGTCACCACCCTGAGCAACACCGGCCAAGGATCCAGCCTGATGTCCCACTGGACATCTTCTCCTGAATTAAAATCCTGTCTGCCTCTCCTTTACAAGCCAGTGTCTTGTCAGTAGTGGAACACAGAGTGTAGCACTCAATATAATTTCAAAGTACATGTGCCGTGCCGTCTTTCATGAGCCTGAAATTGATATTCTGCATGACAGCCAAGCACCTGTTACATGAACACAGGTAGCTGAGTGCTACAATCCCAACCTGTGCTCTGCCTGCCAGCACGACATTCATGCCCTCACTGCCCTCTAACTCCACTGTGTCTTGTCAAAGGTTAGAAGAAACACACATCAATAGCTCATGTTGTTGTTTTCCTTCCCTTTAGACCCTTCTCTTCTACAAACAGGCTTTGTTTTAGGATAGTCCACCCAGTGCGTGAGCCTGACAAATACCAAGTGATTTTATCAAGCTTAAAAGGAGCTCTAAAGTCCTGTTTGTAGACTATGTGGGCAAAGAAACATCACAAGAATGGCATTCCTTTTCATACTGTCAGTAATGGAACATTCAAAATGCTGCTTTTCCAGTTATCCTGGTGAACTCAGGGTATCCTCAAGAACTCAAGCCTTAAGAAATTCATTATTCCTTCTCAGTTGAGTTCCACCACTGAATTGCAGTCTCATACAACTAAAGTAAATTTGGGGACAATTGAAGACGTCAAAAGACAATCTCATGCTGACACCCCGCAAATGGAAAAGTGAATAAAGACTCATTCAGGCAATCCCTGCTGTTTTATGAGTAGCATTCTCCTACACACTTGCTCCTCCAAATCATAGCTATCTATCAACTACAGGTACAGAAGAACAGAACCGCAACATTTATGAGTTAATACCCCCAAGCTAAAAAGTGATGGTTCCCCTTCATGGGCTCAGAATTCATTGAAACACTTAAATGTGTGTTCAATTGCATCCTTATTCAGCAAAGCAATAAATGAATGTGCTTAACTGCCACTGACCTTAATTAGGCCCTTTTGTAGTGCACTGAATTGCCCTGTGCTGGAAAGCTCTGTCACTGAGAGTGTAAAAACTTGCAGAAATAGAACAGGTGAGAATGACCTATTAAGACAGCACTGCTGATAAAAGATTAAACATGATCAAAGAATACTAAAATGTGATGATTATCAGTGTCACAAGCATCTAATCTGGCAACTTGCCTACACTGTAATTCAAATTAAAGATTATGAAGAAAGCAATGAGTTAATGACAACTTACTGAAACAGAGCAAATGCATGAGTTAGAAAAGGAAAAGGGATGAATGCACTACCACTACTCTTTCCAGGTTCTAGCTTTAACTGCTGCCAAACCACAAGTGTTACAGCTTTTTCATCTGCTCCTCAAATGGAATTTCTAAATCCACCTGGGATTACTGTAACGAAATAGATACAGTTGTAATGAGGAATACATGCATGAGGTCTGGAATCAGAATCCATCAAATGAAGACAATCTTTTAACAAAGAAGCAGCAGTGGAAGAAAAGTGGGTGGGACCAGGAGTCTCTGCTCTGTTCCATCCCTACAGCAAAAAATAACTTTTAAAATTACTTTGTAGCATAAACTGGGAAAAGACCAGATCTGGAGCTCTAGATGCAATTGTAGTCACCTGTTGTCACATACGTAGCTCTAAATACTGAAAACAATAGAAGCTAATATAATTGTGAAGTTTGGGGTTTTATACAACACAAACCCTGTGATTTTTGTAAAGGACATTGCTGATGGAGAATTTTACCTGAACCATTCGGATGAGATGCTGAGAGAAACAGAGAATAATAAGCCTCAAACAGTGACTCCAGAGAAATCTGGTTTAGCAGAGATTTCCTGCATTAGATTAAGTCCAGATTATTTGGCATCTTTAGTGCTTTTCTCTCCCCTGGAGGTACTGGATGGGTTTAGAGTAAACGGTAGTGAAATAAGATGATAGAGTCCCATAAAAAACAAAGATAAACAAACAGGCTCCTTACACAACACAAAGATGACAGAGACGGTCACTCTATTTCATATTACTTGAAAGTTTTTAAAACATCTTGTAACAAGCACAGTCTGAAGAAAAATAAAATGAAACCCAATTTTATATTGCAGGTTTAATCCATCCATAGAGGTATGTAGATAGCACAAAGCTGGTTGCTATAGAAACATCCATAGTGAACATAGATACTATAGCTGAAATGCAAAATTAGTTGCGAATTTAAAGAAGAAAATTGCTGATACTGTAGAAAAAACCCCAACCAGACAACAGCTAAAGGTGATGCCCTCCCTCACAAAAGCTTTCAGAAAGTAAGTCTTCACTCTATAAACCAATATTTGATTAAGTATTCTGAACAAAGACTCTCCTGCAGTGCACAGTGGCAGAAGCTAACTTCTGGAAATTGAGTCAGACCACAAAGAGAGCCTCTGGTTTCAGCCCTGGATTTGAGGGCAGGTAGTATTTCCCAACACGTCTGGCTTTTTACATACCAAGGCTGATTCTGAGCATCCTTTCTCATGTCCCAAATTGTGCTGATGTATTCCACTGTGATTATGGCTAATTTTCCTGATGGAGACCTCTGCAAACATACATTCTACTCAACAGGTCTTCTCCAATTCCTCCAGCAGCAATGCAGCTATGCCATGTTCTCTGCTCCCGTTCGGCTTTCTGAAGTGTACTCAGCAGCCAGTGACAGTGTCAAGAAGGATGTAAATACATATAGGGTATATCACACACTGCTCTCCACCCCACAGCTGACAGCAGAGGGCTGGAGGTGAGGGTCAGTGGGAACACCGGCACTGCAGCACTCCCTTCCTCAGTCCCACCATCAATACTGTGCCTGAAACCTGCTCTTTCTGCTCAGGTGACAACACCTGAGGACAGACAAATATCCAAGCCCCTTCCCACTATTCTCTCTCTCTAAAAAGCACAGGACTCTAAGGCTGATTTCTGGCATGGCCAACTCTTTTTGAGGAGCTCAAGCCCCACTCAAGAATTGAGCCCATTGTGAGCAGGGACAGAAAGGTTTTGGGAAGCAGTAGGACTCACACACAGTATCTCATTTCCTGAGGTTTAACTTTTTGAGGGGATGGGGAAAATGACCGAACTTGTACACCACAACTGGCTTAGAGTGAAAAGTCTTTTTTAAACAGTCCCATCAATAAGCAGCGCATATGGTCATAGGAAGGATTTCTGACATGTTCACTATTGATCCCCTGATCAATAACAGGCTCGTGAGCAATAATCACACCCTAATAGCCTCACATCACAAAGCTCATCTTCTTTCACTGAACTCCATCAGAAAGCTAAGCAAAACACACTCTGAATCTTCTATGGATTCTTTTTAATGGATTGTTAATAATATTTGTACAAGCAAACAAAGTATTTACTACCATCTCAACTGCCTAAATTCCATGTAAGCAGTCCCTTGTAACAAAACCAGCGCAACGTCTGGAATAGCATCTCTCACTTCAATAGCTCAAATGCCTTGTCAAGAAAGCTATTCTAATTGGGTAGGAGTACAAGAGAAAGCAAAGATTATTCCCTTGTTTTATGTTAGCAATTTTTAATGATTGTTTATTTATATTAGGCTTTGCTATGCAATAGCACATCTGAGGCTATTTATACACAATGGCTTGTATCCCAAGCCACTTCCAAGCATGGGCAGTATGCCATCAGCAATGAATGCCACCTCAAATAATCTTTTTTTCTGCACTAGTTATCCCCAAAGGAAACATTACAGTCCCTTCTTATCACCAACCAAGTATCTGCCATGGAAGCATTTCAGATCCTTTGGAATAAACACATTTAAACAGATCTGTGATCAGCAGCTTCGCTGCAACATACAGACAGCAGAGCCCACAGAAGCCCCTGCTTGCACATCGTATTTTGCTTTTTCTGTTCCGTGGATCTGAAGAAATGGGACTATGACGTAAAAATGAGTGTAAACATTCCCTCTGGGAGTGTCCAAACAATGAGTAAGGGCTCCCTCCACATACTCCTCTGGTCATATAAGTACTGTTGCCACTTCTGAACTGCAGAAGATTTCTGGACTAAACTTCATCTTCTTCTGTCAAGTGCTACAGCAAGCATACAGCACAGGAAGACTGCAAGTATTTCTTCTGACCTCTGGTCTATACCACCAGCATTCAGACATCTAGGGTGGGATTCAGGTCACCTAACTTTTGATGTCAATGCTGTTAGTGGTGTCTAGAAATTAACGTGGCTCACCATGGTCTAAGCCTGCCTTTGGTCAGCTGAACAGCTCCCTGGACAGCATTAATGGCATTGACTAGAATTCCCTTGACCACAAGGGTAGCCCAGATGCCAAGAGTTAGGGCAACTCATAGCTCGTATTCACCTGCCCAGACTCTCATTTGTCACTGAAAGGAAAGAGGCATCTTCAATTCCAGAATATGCATCCAGGCCAAATGACTCTTTGGGAAACCTACTCTGTGCAGTAGCCAGAACAAGCACCATAGATGGCAAAACCCCCTCCTTTACCCTGTTACCTAAATGGGAGAAAAGATGGTTCTCTCTCCAAAGGTCAAGTTATGAAGCTTTACAATCCTCCCTGAGGTAATATGGAAATTAACTCATCTATCCTCATTAATTAAAATTACATACTGCTTTTTAAAATTCCTTATTACAAAAACATGCTATCGCACAGATATTAATCCCCCATGTGTGTGCAAATACACACAGAGAGCATGAAGAATCAAATTATTTCGGCTTAGCAAGTCCCAGCCAATGTTCATGGAAAGCATTCACATACACTTTCATTCCTGCACTGCCCCTTACGTGTATTATTGCTTAGTAGCTCTTAATAAAGGAGCATGACTGACATGAATTTATAGCTTTTTTATTACTTTGCCCCTTCAGGTTATAAATTCATGAAACAGTTGTAGTTTATTGCATTTTTATGTTTGTCAGTTTTATTTACACACTCTTTCTTGCCATTAGATGGGAAAAAGCTTTTGAGTTTCTGCAGATCCTCAATCATTCTGTGCCAGAGCCTGAAATGAGATGGAAACAAAGACTTCTGGCTCATCTAAAAATAAATGGTCATCTCAAACACTTCCTCAGCACATCCTTCCACCATAAAGCACTACTACATAAATATGACTTCATAAATTATATATCTTAAGTTTTTGCATGCTCACAGCAGTTTACCAAAAAATGTTCTGCAATACCTGCTTAAAAAAACCCCTAGACATAAAATCATTGCCAATGATGATAAATGATTGCAGCTTAATAACAGTCAAGCTGACAAAGCTGGAATGTCCACAGGGTGCACTGCAATTCAAATTCCACAGGTGAAAAAATAAAAAGCTTTGAAATATAAATGTTCCTGCCTTCAGCAAAGGGAGGGAATATGGAGAATGGCCTTGTGACACCAGGGTGCACACTAATTCTAGGATGTCCCCCAAAACAAAACATTGGAATTTAATGCAAATTTAGAAGGCAAGAGAATAAATGAGCTTCAGGGCAGAGATGACTGAATGTGTCTGTGCTGGGTGGGACAGGTCTGACTAGAGAATAAAATCAGAGACAAACATGGGAGCACAATAGAAAAGAAAGGCAAACACTGAGAAGCATAACTTCATCCAAACAAGAACAAGAAGATATTTTGGATAGCGAATCATATTCTTGGGTTAACTACAAAATTACCTTTTCTGGATAGGAAATTGGAAGGCAGCAATGGGACTCTCAGTATCAAATATCTCAGTAAAGTTCAGGCTAAAAATCATATTTATCAATCAAGGGAAAAGTCTTATTTAGTAACTCATCATGAGGCCACTTGGAACCTGCAGCTGTGCTGTAGAGAACCTGCTCACAATTAATGACCTGTAGCCACTTAATGCTAAATGACTGATTTCAAATTGTAAATAAGCGGTTCTGTATGAAGAAAATATCTCAACATTATTTCAGCCACCTTCATTCCCATTCCATTAACAATTTAAGAGGCAAAACACAATCAAAGGGGCAGAGAGCTCTCATCTTCAGATGATGAAGTGAATTCCCAAGAAGCATTCATTTCAATATTATTCCAGGCCTTTCTCACTCTCCAAGTAAGAGCAGGACAAGTTTGCCAGGACAAAACCAAGAAAAAAACATCCAGTTTTCAGCCCACCTCCTCTCTTTCCCTCATCTCTCAAAGGGTGTGACTGGCCAGTAAGAAGAGGCCAGTCATAAGAGGCAGGTATGGAAAGTACACGGCTGAAAAGGGAGGAAAGGACAGTAGGATGAATGAGAGTCCTCCAATGAAAGTGGAAAAATAAAGCAGAAGAACATGAAGGAAAATCCTTTGAGTAAACAGTCTCTAGTACTTAACTCTACTACCCTACTGACTCAGTGATCTGGGTGAATATTCCCTCTCCATCCCTGACCTCCCTCCTGACACATGCTATCTCATCATTTTTTGTTATTCTACAGAAATTCTGCATTTATCCCTAATTTGAAGACTTTCTGTGTTCAGGGAACCAGAACCTCTCCTCTCTGCTCAAGGACTGTGGTCTCTGACTTGCTTATGGAGGGGGAAAGAAAGAACTGACGGGGGAGGGGGATACTAAGAGGATTGCAGTAGTGAAGCCAAGGGTTGGTATGGCACAGCCAGAGAGGGTTGCAATCGCAGGGGGAACATTAGGGATTGGAAACACCACCCTACAGGAAAGCTCTGGAGGAAAAGGCAGCTTTCTCAGACCCAGCATCTGCCTTCCCTTCACTGCAGCAGCACAAAGAGAGCTGATGAAAACATGATGTCATGGTACCCCTTTATTTTAAGGAAAAAAGTTGCTATTGGCAAGCTGCTGTCTGGGTAATTGCTTCCTTTTTGGTCTAATGAATCTGAGATTTGTTGTCAGCCTTCCAGGGGCAGTGAAAAGCTCATCTATTTTCTCCATTTTATCTGGATAAAATGGCCATGGGGTTTGCTCAGTTAGGCAGCGTTAGTGTGAATGATTATGAGGAAGTGCTAAAGCGCCACCAAGACATTCATGGCGCTATCAGAGCTGCGTATTAGCACTCTCTGATAAAAACTACTTCTTATAAAGAATAACTATCCTCAGTTGTAATCTTTAATAGCTATGGCTGGTGCAAGCAGCTAGCGCTAGTTTCTGAAATACTTAAATAAATACTTCTGTCAAGACCTCCAAGGAGTTGTGCTCAAAGTATGACACTGTTCTCTGACACTGAGCTCAATGCTGCATCAAAGTCAGCTCTCTTCAGGCTTTCTTTCTGTGTAAAACATCTTCCTGCTCTGCCAAGCCCAAGGAAAGCACAGTCCATCTTCCCCAGCAGCTTTGGGAGTACAATTATACATGTTGTGTATGCTTCCACAAACTCACACATTAGAAGAGGCAGAGAAGAAGAGATTTTAGAAAAAAAGAGGGAACAGCTTGCCCTGCAGCGAGACCCTCTTCCGCAGAAGTGCCTTCCCAGCCACTGCTGCCATTGAAAGATGGTCTCATTTGGGAGAGGCCTGAGTCTGTCACACTTGCTTTCACTCAGTACAAAAGTCCAGCACAGCCTTTCAGGCAATGTAAGACTTCTCAGACTGAAGAAGAACAACCCTGACTCAGGCAGGAATTCTACTGCTTTGTATTACTATAAATAGTTTAAAAATCGGGTTATTTCTCTTTCAATCAAAAGAAACCAGCAGCTACAAGCAGCTAAAACACTCCCAAAACTCCAGTGCTGCCGACGGCACAGCAGCACATGGTACTTAGCATACTGAACACATTTCAGGGCGTTCCCCTAAAAGGACTTTTGACAAGAAAAACTTTTGGCTTCCCTCACTGTTGAACTGACAAAACAAGCACATCCTTATCTTACAGCCAGCTAAAAATGGGAAAATAACTCTGACAAAGGGGACAAGAGGATCATAGGGAAACTTTCATGTCTCCTACCCGAGAGCAGCTCCCAGAAAGCCAGGTTTATTGTAGACACAATCTACTCATAATAAAACTTTGCTACAGGGCAAGAAAACCAATGGCAGAGAAATAATTTCTCTCTGCAGAGCATCTGCTTGCTGACTTTATTGCTGTTGCCATCTTGAACTGCAGAATTAAATAGTGGCAATATCTATATGAAAAGGAAGAATGCTCAGCACTGCCAATGAGAAAGGGTTCCCCTCTCTTTACATCACTCTCCAAACGCCCTCCTTTGTAAAATGGACCCTCAAAGGTTCTAGCAGGAAAAAGAGAGCAACATTTCTTCAGGTGCCTCTCAATGTATCAACAGCTCTCCACAGAAGCCACGGCAGAAGCACTTGGATGTAGGGTTAGACAGAAGCCAAACCCCTCTGCAAACCCAAGGCATGGCCTTTTGCAGAGCAATGGCCACAGGGAAGTGGAGGCTGTTCCAGCTCTGCAGCTGGAGTGCTGACCAAAGAGCACTCATTGCCTGTCCCCAGGCCTCAGGCTTATTATGCTCTGGGATATTAAAGGATGTTTTGCTGCACCCTGTGCAATATCCAGCCCCAGCCACTAACTGTACCTCCATAAATGCTCACTACATTCTGTTCCTGATGGCACTGGCTATAAGAAGGCTGACACTTGAGGGCCACAATGGCTTACCACCACTTGTCCCACAGCAAACAGACTGATGCAAAGCCAGCCAAAGTCCTTTTAGCATAAACTGGGAGAAAAATATAAGCCAAGCAAGAGATAGAGGGCATTTGCAGCAATTCCAGCCTCATCTGGCCCATCTGAGACACTTTAAGATGTTTAGCTCTGAGGACATGGTTTCTATGTGATGCCAGATGGGCACAGCGAGAAGGAAGAACTGCTTTACACAAAATGCCCTGCACCAAGACCTGCCATCCACCTTTCTGATGTCAGAGCATTTTTTACAAGGATGCTATTCACAGCTAAATTCCACACACATGCTGCTCATGCCTTCCACCTCCATGGTGTCTTCTGTGGCAACCGCAGATGAGGAGTTAGTGAAAGACTTTTTACATTCACACACTTTCACACACTCTGTTCTCAGCTTAGAAAAGCTGCCAGTGTGGCAGGATTAATATAGATACAGAACACAAAGTTTAGAGCTCACTAGGCAGACTTTGGTCAATGAAATTCCCTTGCCCGGGCGTGCAGCTGCTCTATAATGAGTATGTGATAGGATTTGAACATGCACACGAAAGTTTATTCAATCCTAATCTGCTACTGATGGTCTCTGCTGTCTGTGTAATAATGGGGTAAACCTGCAGTCAAGCAGAGCAGCTGAGAGAGAAAGAAATAAACTAGTTTAAGTCTGCCTAGGCTGCAGAACACATTAGATAAAGCCACTTGTGATACAATAGGAGTTAAGGGAAAGGGAAAAGAATTGCTACAAGAAGCAAAAGAAAAAAAGAACAAAACGAAAAAGCTGTGTGCCCTCATATATGCCCACTCACATGTACATGGTGTATAACATGTGCCCCTAACAGGGTATTCGCTCTCCAAACCTCTGATGTCATTTAAAGTATTTCAATGCCTACAGGCATGAATCACATGACATAGCCAAACCCAGTTCCTACAAACAGCACTGACTTCTAAGCAACTATGCAAACATGCAGAAACTTTCCCATACGGTTTATGTCCCCTTTTCACCCAATGAGTAAGGGGGTATAGCATCTAGTAATGCAGAAAAGCAAAATACAGACCCCTTAACTGTCTTCAATTAAAATTCCACACAACTCATGAACTTTCTGCACATAAGCCAGAAACAAGTCAGCAGAGCATTTGCAGCAAGATCAATGGTTTGGAAAATTTGGTCAACTCATGCAATCACACTCTGTAAATGAGAAGAGTCTGAAACAGCCAGAGAGTCTCTCCATGGGGAGGAGCAGCAGCAACATGAAGCGTAATGAAGCTAAAATAATCGAATCCCTTCTTTTTGGTTTTAAATTCCACTTTCCAAGTTTGTTGGTGAAGAGTATCAATCCAGAACAGAGGCCCAATTTATAATGCCGAGAGTAAAAGCCACAGCAGGGCTGGCTATTGATACGAGTTTTGTCTTTTGAAAGACTCCTGCGTGGATTAGCCTGAGCGTTGGTACAAAAGGAAAGAACAAGGAAGTTCTCTCTCTTTTCTCACGTTATCTTCCCTTGCTGTTTCAAAGCAGGTATGGAAAACTGACACACACACACAAATAGCATATCTGAGCCAGCCAGGGAGAGCTGGTGCTTTTCACCAGTTGTGCTTTTCACCAGTTTTGGTGCTTTTCACCAGTTGTGCCTCTGGCTGAATTATTGAATCACAAGGAGAGGAAGGGAGGAAAAGCCCACATTGTCCGTTCAGGTCTCTTTTGTATCACGTGGCAAAACCTCATAGCCGAGGCCTTAGTTTTGACTGGCATGGCAAGAGTGACATGCTTACAGAAATTCTGACTGTAAAATCTTATTACTGAGATTAAACATACAGTTTTTAAAGATGGATGCTAAGAAAAAACCTTTTTGTGCATAGATATGTGTCTTTCTTACCCAATGCCATATTCCCTGCCCTCTTTCTGGCCATGAGCTATTCCCAAACTTCCTCTGATTTCAGAGTTCTGGCTCAGGTTCCCAGCCATTTAACCTCAGCAACGCTTTATGGTCCTAACAACACTATGTATTATTTTCAAAGCAAGTTTTTTAAAAATAAAAGGCTGACACTGGAGACAGATTTCTTAGTTCTGAAGAAACTTCTACAAGGCCTTTCTTTCTTCCTCCTGTCATTGCAAACATTTTCAGCTGGCACGGCTGTTTTTCAGATGTAGAAATGTGTTCAGATAACTGAACTGAGACAGGCTCCTCTGAAGGTTTTATAACGAATACTCCCACCACCACACAAATTCTTGTCATTTTTGAATACAGAACCCACCTGCACATAAATACACTGTGTTCAAGTGCTTCATGACTATTTACTGCTTGCTATAAAAGTGAACAGGCCCAGAAAGGCTGCTGTGCTTCCCCACAGCAGGGCAGAGTCTCTTCAGCCTTGGCCCACCTTCTCTTTTTGTTGAGGGAAAGAGAAAGAAGGAAATTATCATTTGGTTTTATTCCTATCTTGTTTTTCTGTTGTTGATTCTACTTCTTATTTCATTTTCCTTTTGGAAAAAGAACAATTCAGTAAGGGAGGGCACAAAGGTTCTTCATTTTCTTGCCACAACAGTGGCATCTAAAAAAATAATAAAAAAACCCTGACAAAACTGTCAGCTCACAGAATACTGCATGAAAACAGAACAGCAACAGAATTCACCAAAATTGGAGCTGAGGTGCAGCTTTTCTTTGCACACCCAAGTTTTGCCACCTGGTGTGTCCAAGGACAGACACCAGTGTCACTGAGCTGTGAACTCCAAAGACTGAGGCTTTACATGAAGAAAGGTCGGAAGCTGAGTGAGTCAAAGGTGCTTTCACAGAGTCGGAAAACCTCTCTGCCATCTCAGTCAATGCCATGCTCTCAAAAAACTCTCTGATGGGATGTTATGGAAACCAGCAAACCTGAAATAACTGTGATATCCTTCAATACTTAACATACAAATAAAAAAATATCCAGCAGATGGGGGAAAACAAGCAAGAGAAAACCCACAGAACAAGAACCTGATCTTCATGTGTGTGCATATGGGCAAAAGAAAAAAAATATACCTAACTGGCAAGATGTTTCACAGGCATAAATCATGCAGCTCCATGGACTCATCAAATCTAGGTCTGGCACTGATGTTTATAAGCCTCTCTTCAACAAAGGTGTCTTTTCCAGGCCTGTATCTTTTACCTTGTTCATCTAAGTCAGCAGTTCCCAGTTGTAAAAATGAGCTTTCCCGGTCATCTCCTTGCCTGTTTCCCTACCCTCTGCAGATACAACTGCCACCTCTTGGCTGTTTTGCATCCTGTCTGATTCTTTCATCCCACCTGCATCTTCCTTACAGCATTGCTCAGCTCCCCCTTATCCGTTAGGAAAGCAGAAAAAAAGGTGAGGAGGAAGGCAAAATAATCCAAACCTTTGCATCATATTTAATTGCCTTACTCAGCTGAAATCACATTCACCCCTCCTCATTCTGGACAACAGCAATTCTTAAAGCTCTGATTACACCTTTTATATCTCTTCTCAAAGGATTTGTAGCGATGGTCTGACAAAGATGAATGTTTACTTGTTGCTATACTACTTAAAATCCCTTTGTCCTGGTATGTGACAGTCTTCACCAAGTAATCCTCCATGTCATACATTTAGGGAACATCGTCTGTCAAAATTACGAAGGAAGACAATCATAGCTGACAGCATATGTTCTCCTAACAACATCTGTTATCAATCAAAAGGCTGTCAAGGAAATGCAGAAGATGAAATTCCTGCCCTTCATAGTGATCACCCATGATCTAAGGGACTGCTATCATCCCTGAAATACTCATCTTTGGGAATTCAGAGTGACCAGCCCACTGCTGCTGGTCAATGGTATATTTTGACAAAGGACTTCCCCAGACTTCCTTGCTCTGCCCAAAAGGCCACCTGCAGACAGATGCATAAATCAACAGATCACAGCAGAGATGTTCTGCCAACAGTCTGGTCATGCTCACACAACTTGCTCTTTTGTCATTTGATGGGTGAGGGTGCTCATGATGAAAATCCTCACATCCCTCTTTTCTTGCTCTTCAAGCTTCTCTACTTCTAATGGTTTCATCTGAAGAGGCAAATCAATCTAAGCCTGAAGGATCAACACAGCCCTTCTCGATCTATGCAATAACTCCAGCTTTTATAATTGAAGACAGATGACCTTACTTCTATTAAAGCTCCTTTTCTATTAATTATTCATCTGTCTAAATTAGAAGTTACTCAGCTCATGCAGTAAAGCAATCATATGTGTTGTAACACCATCTCCCTGCTAAACTAATGACTCACTAATAAAGTGGGCATCTGCCATTCAGTTGTAAGACTTAATTACTTGAGGTAAGCCCAAGAGGTTACCTGTCTACAGGTATTGTCTCTTCTGAAGTTCATGTTTCAGGTCCTTTAATAATTTCCACTAGCTGACAAAATCATAGTGGATGCAAAGGTTAACCCCATGCCTGCCTAATGACTTCAGTATCCCAATATGTTACATCTTCAGGAAACTATGGTTGTGGTTGTGTTACTGTAGTGGAAGGACTAAACTGATTGTGGTGCGATGTGACAAAGGAGTGATGAACATGTGACACCAAACTGTTGGCACAATACGATAATAACTAGACAAGTGAAGGAACAGAGCATGCCGCAGGATTAAAAACAATTTCCCTCATCAGCTTTTTCTAGTAGTATTTGCTCAGGGACATGTAGAAATCAAAAACCGTGATTGTGCTTTCTGAGAAACAGTGGTAAGCACAGAGGTATTCTGCTGGCATTTTCTACATCCAACCTACTGCCTTTTGGAAGGGTTCAACCCTGGATCCTTTTCTCAAACAATCAGCTAATAGCACAAGATGTCTCAGCAAGGGTTTCAGAGCACCAACAAGAAACACAGGTTTGCAAACAATAGCATCATATCAGAGAAGGAAGCCCAAATGTATTTTGATGCCTAATAGAAAAGATAGCAGGGAAGGAAAGCCTGTGACCCACTCCTCCAGTAATATTTCTAGTACAGGCCACAAAGAGCTCTCCAAGTAATTTTGTGAAAACAAAATACCACTGTTGTCTTGTGGTTTTGGGGAGGGGGTTGTTGTTATTTAAACGGAATGTTTATGAAGTGCTTTTGAATTGTTATTGCTCATTGAGGGATGATTGTATTTTACTGCAGAGCTGTATGAGATGTGCTTGTTCATTGATGCACAGAGTATATACATTGCTATGCAGTAAGAGACAACAGCAATTACCAGCCCCAGCTCCCTGTCTGTACACTACAGACACTGGCAGTAACTTTAGCTGAGGACCATGAAGCCTGATGTAGGGCAACCAATGAATATGTAACCATACCACAGAATAGAAATACACCTCAGTCCTCAATCTTTCTACAGGTTAGCAAAAGAAACGTGAATTTTAACACTGTGACCCTATTTCAAGTCTGCAATTCTTATGGAGACAATGCTGCTTCTGCAATCATGGTCATCATTGCATCAAACCCACTGCAGTGGCAGAATTCCTTTAATGGTACAACAAAACTAAGGGAAGAAATGTATCTTTCACAGAAATCACATCCTTATTAACCAGAAGGAATCCATATTTAGCTCTGATGTTTCAAAGGCACTTGCTAAATAATTAGATGAAGCTTTGTGTGATGACAGGTTTCTTTAGACCAGCCTCATCACCGTAACAGCAGCCCCAGGTTTACATCACAGTGTATCAATAAAAGCAGGCATGGTTGCAGAGTATCACCAACAGGCCAGCACCACTCCAAACAGGCCAGCACCACTCCAAACAGTGAGTACAATCGCCAGTAGTTTCATTACCTTTGTAATCACAGACTCTTAAAAAACTTCCCCATCACAAATGAATGGAAATAAGCACATACACCACATGTGAGATTTGTATTATTGCAGCTATTTGGGGGAGGGAAAAGATAGAAAGATAAAGTAGAAATGGAAGAAATGAGCAATTTGCTCTCTTGAATCCTACTCTTGTGTGGGAAACAGAGGAGCAAAAACTTCTACAGTCAATAGTGGGTTTGATCTACAAACCTGGAAGAAACTTGGGCTGATGTAATGACAGAGATATACAGACCTTAAGCAAGAGAATTATAAACCTATGTTTCTATAGCTATAAGTAAGAATATGTATTGGGTGTTATGGTGGAGGGTTTTAAGTATAGTAATGTGATTTTATAGTTTAAGTTAAGAATTTAGATGTTATAATAGAAGTAGATATGTGTATGTGAGCCAGCAAGTTATTGGTTGAAACACAGACACATTGCAGCAAAAAATACTACAGGTGATAGGTCATAAAGTCAAAACAAAGTTTTGTTTTAATTGCTTATTGGGCCAGAAAGTTATAAATTGCCACGTAACCTTGAAACTCGTGACTATCCTTCCTTATGGCGACTTGTTGCTGAATCTCATGACCTGTGAGACTGATGCCTTGTTTGTTGTTTTAAGTAATAAATCGTGAATAACCGCAATAGTCCCATCTCTTTAATAAAAACTCCAATGGCGGCAGCAAAAGGTCCCGACACTCGTGTCTTGTCTACAAGACTATTCTGCTTTCAAAAAGCTGCAGTTAGAGGTTTTCTCGGCATGAAACAGGCTGTCTCCACCACACCCTGAGCTGGGTAAAGATCTGCACAATACAAACTTAAGGGAGGCAGATCAGCTTCTAAAATCCTTTTACTAATGAAGATTATGTAAACCCAAGATAACATTATGTTGCAGGGGTTTGCCAGCTACTAACTGGCTGGAAGCTGAATGGGAAGGAAGCTAGTTAAACTAACACAGATGATGCCAAACATTGATTTGTTCACTAAATTGTTGTCCACATAAACCCCAGTACGGACATTCTTGAATTGGTTTAAAATTGACTTATAATGATTGAGCATATGTTAACTCTCTATTGACTCAGGATTGTGGCCACAGCAGGGGAAAAAAAAGTATTTGTGTCAGAACACAGAAACACATCCCGTGAAACGTCTTAACAAGAAGAACAAGGTTGTCCAATATACGCTCTTAACAACATCAAGGTTTGAAGATTAGTCAAAGACAGGATATAAAGCCAAGTGGATGCTCATGTGCAAAAAACTCGCAATTTTATTTTAAAGAATATCACCCATTTCATCTGGATGTTAGTTCTCCTCAGCTAGAGCCAGGAAGACAAACAGTCACTCTTAGCCCCAGCTATTTGTTTCATTTTGTCCATTTTATTCTGTATTTACTGGATAATCAGTGTTTGTGCTGGCAGCTAACATACTCAGATGAAGGATGGGGCTTTGTAAAATGCCCTGTTCTAATCATTCCAAGTGTTGAGCCACCAGGACACTCTGACTTAATGTGCTTTGACTGGCAGTCACACTGTAATGTACAGAATCAGTTGTATCAGAACACAACCAAACACCAAAGCCAACTTTACAGCTCGCTCCCAGAGTGAGGGCAGTCACCACAGAAGACCTGCTGGCTCACATCAGGTGACACAGTAACCTCGGTGCCAGCACTGGACTCCAAACAATGGCCCAGCATGGGAACAGCACCCTGACTGCTCACTAGTGAATGGTGGCTCAGGACCCACAGGGCACCTCTAATATCCCAGAGCAGCATAAACCACTTATGGTTCATAGTGGTTGTGGAGCATCGGGAAGAGGGTTGTGCAGAACCCTGCCTTTGCTGCAATCAGAGCTGGAATATCTGCATTCTCAGAGGGAAGATTTAAAAGCAGGTAAAGATAAGGAAGGACAGCTTTACTGTGCAGGTGACCAAGTACTGGAAGATATCGCCCAGAAAGGATGTGGAGTCTCCCTCACTACAGATATTCAAGAACTATCTGGCCACAATCCTGTGCCATGTGCTCTAGGATGGGCCTGCTTGAGCAGGGAGGTTGGGCCAGAGGACCCATTCCTGTCCATTCCAACCTTGCCCCATTCTGTGACTCTGTGGTTGTGTATCAATGTGAGTTTACTAACTGATAGACATGCTCTATGCTGAAATTTATACTGAAAGGAAAAAAAACCAGGCATTTGCATTTTGACAGCAGTAAAACCATTACAAACCTGTGTCTTGACACAGGCCCAGCCATTCAAGTTTGCTCATTTCTTTTTGACTTTGAAATATCCTCTATGCAGATGTATTTGCCTTCACAATTGCAGATGCAAAATTAAAATCTTCTTCCCCTTCCCTGGACAATCATTTTTTGCCTCTATGCACAGTTTATAGGAGCTCACTCTTTGATATTTTTTTAATAACTTGTGTTGTGTCTGGCACTTTGGGGAGTGCCTGTGACAGAAAGCACTTTATTACTTCTCTGTTTGAGTTCACTGCAGAGCACTCGCCAGGCCTATCAGTGAAAGGACAAATCTAGGCAGCAATTTAATCAAGCAGTGATTGAAAAATTAAAGGTGGCGGTGATTAATATGGATTTAAGACTTCTTTTGTTTGAATGGGTTTTAGCTGGAGAACATGGCAGTTGGGCTTTTTATGTTTTTTTCTTCCCTCTGAAAGAGAGAGAGGATGAGAAGGGAAACACAAAGGAAACCTCTTTAGGCAGATCATTTCTCGCCTTTTAGCATTCAAATAGAAGCCAGGCAAAGAGGTTACACACAGTGCATATTATTATCCTTAGGTAAATAACCAAGCATAATTTCAGCAATCACAAGAACAGCTCTGTGTATAAGCAAAGATCCAGCCACAAAAACTCTGTTTGGACCAGCACCAGAAGGGAAAATTTCTGCCCGAGACATGGATGAATTTTGACACTGAATCATCAGCCTGGCTTACAAAGAATAGATACCTTTTAATAACCATGAGCATACTCTAAACACACATAGAGTAAGAGTGTTTTACATTTAGGACAGAGGAACCAAGATCTTTGAAAGCTGTTATGAAACAATGAAGGAATAACTGCTAGACAGTCACACAAAATTAATCTGAAGATGCAGAAGCAGTGTCCACATCTCTGGTTAAAGCAGGAAGGATCTCTAGAGCTACAGATACATATGGAGACACAGACAGACACACTGGAAAATTTGGATATGCATTCACATGCCTTGCACCAATTGCAACATTAAAGGAGGTGGGACCACAGTGGTTTAAATCAGATTTCAGATCAAGTCTTTGCATGGCAAAACATTTGCATCCCTCAACTTAGCTGAGGTTATAGAGAAGCCAGAACTTCAATCAAATCATTTTGTATTGCCCCTGTTTACAAGTTACTACTGTAAATCTAGGGAGTAAATTTCTATTAATCTGGATCAAAGCTGTTATGCTTAACTGATTGTAAACAACTTTGTGCATGCACTTCCATTTAAACAGTTTATAACACTTTAGAGCATCTGAGAAACAGGGACGAGTCAAGATAAGATTGGAAATATTTCCCTTTGCTTAATCTCGAACACTTAAAAAAACCCCCAAAAAACTTAGCTAAACTGACATAAGCTGTATATGATACTGGCCTTAATTTCTTCCCTGCAACAAGTAGCTCCTGCCTAGGCATCTTTATAAAAACATCAGACACACCACATCTTCCATAAAGTATTGAAAAAATTACATAGAAAACACAAAAAGCCGTAGCAAACAAAGAAGATTATTTGTGGAAAATTAACCTTGTTATAATAAAAGCTTTGTCTGAAAAAGGATTACCAGAGATTGCACTTCAGCTAATAGACTTATTTTTCCCAAAAGACTTCTTTTTTCCCCTTTTCCTCTTTTCATGCTTGGCCAGAGTAGGTGATTCACATTTTCCCCAGCTGTCTCTTGTCCCCATACACAGAAGGACATCATAATAAAAAGTCACTTGAAAAGAACTCTAAAGTCCATATTCAAAGCCCTTAGATTAATAAAAAGTTACCTACAAAGTGGTTCTGAAGAGAAGTATGTTTGTTTGCAACAATGATGATTTTTGCTAGCTAACACTTACATAATGGTGTGGTTCCCAAAGGGTTCATATAATTTAAGTACAGGGTGTCTGAAAGAGTGCTGGAAGGTGGATACCCAATATTCCAATCCCACATGCCCCTAGGCACAAGCATAACAGCATTATAAAGTAGCTCTGCCAAAAATGAAAACAATTAAAGCACAGTACTTTTTTTTCTGCTTACAGTTAAGAAGGGTGGTTTCATTTTCCGTGCATACCCACACCAATAAATGGAAAATAAAACAATTCAATGAATGCTGCTTGAAAATACAGTCATGAGATACTGCCATGTCATGTGTACACCGGAGACACTACAGACTCAGAACCAAAGCTTTGCTAATTCATTGGCAAGAGAGCTCCCAATTTGATCAGCATTCTTTAACCATTTTGTTAAAACTGTTCAATCAACACTTTTAACATTGAGGAGAGCTGTGAGTTAAAATTCAGCAGGAACCCAGGTATGGGTAAAAACTCTGAGAGTGCTGGGGTTTCTCCTCTCTTCCACACCCAAGTCTCCAGTGAGAGGCTCAAGTAAAACAACATCTGGTTGTGCTGCTCATGGTTAAGGTTGGTCAGAACAACAACTCCAAAATGCAAGACTCAAACACAACTTCATCACATAAAGGATTCTGACAGAGCCTGGGAAGATGGGGGCCAAGGCAAACACAATCACCGTCTAAGGAATAAAAATTATAAAGAACAATCTCTGATAGAAAAGCAGAAAAGTACTAATCACAGAGATGTCCAGGATTTCTTTTGAGCCCTTTAGCCCAAGGAAGTCTCCTAGGCCAATGTTTTCCAGAGTAGCCTCAAGTTTTGTGCAGTTTCAATGCTTTCTAATTTCATAAATACCAAGCACTTTAGCTGATGTCCAGAGATGGCCCACATGATCAGCATCTCTGAAAATATTGGGAAATGTCTGCCTCCTAATACAAGACACTTCAGAAAATGCTGGACTGTTCTTCTTTGCATGCCAGTCTCTCCATATGCAAATTGAGAACGAAAATACTCTCCCACGATGAAGGATAAAAGCTTGCAGTTTTCAAAGCTCTTTGGAAAGGGGAAAATAACCAACACTATAAAAAAGAAAAATCATCATTATTGGTGTTCAGATGCCTCACAGCAATACAGCCCACTTTCATTACCTCTTGGAACTGGCTCTTCCTAATAAAGGTTCAAAATCATGAATGGCCAAACAATGGAAGATGCAGATTTGGTTGAAAGAGAACCACAAACAATTACAAGGAAACCCAAGTTCTTACTACTGCCACTCCAAAGACGTAACTGCCGTGTAAGTATGCAGTGGCAACTTGCCAGCAAGTGCAGAAATTTCTTTTTGCTGCTGACTCACAAAGGCTTGGAGAACTTCTAAGACATTTAATTTCCTGGCAAATCACTTGAACCAGTTACCTATAGAGCATTACCTCACAGCTTCTGACATGCAGTAACTCCACAAGTCTGCTGTCACACAGAGCTACAGACCTCCCATTAAAGCACTGCACAGTATTATCCCTTTCTTTTTCTGCAGCCAACCTCCACCTTTAACAAGATTTTTTTTTAACCACTGCTTCCTCCTTCTCCTTCCACCTCTGCTTTGCAGGACAGCAAGCCCAGGCAGCATGGATTGCCTGACATGATGCTTTAGGTGTTGGTCCTACTGTTCCATTACATGGCAGAGTTTACTGTGCCCATGCTGGGTCTGCCAGCCCAGCAGCAACCTCACAGCTCTTCAGCACAGCCCTGCCAAGAGCTGATGTGGCCTCCCTGCCTTCTCTCGCCTTTCTTCCTGCTTTGCTCAAAACAAGTCTTTTGTCCTCGCTGCCTAACAACCTTTCTCAGCCCCCAGGGCTCAAGAAGGAGCCGTGTTGTTCATTCCCAGTCCAGCAGCTCCCATTACTGCCCCAGTATGAAAAAGTACAACTAACGTACGGCATACACTGTTACTGTCACTCCCTTTCTCTCACAAAGCAGGCACTGCCAATACCAGACTGCTGTGCTTCATGTATCATTCATCAGTTCCTTAATGTGCAAAGCTCTCTGCTGCAGCTCTTTTCTCTGCATTAAAGTTATCTGTGTGGGTAAAAAAGTGTCTGTACAACCTCTGCTTGAAATATCAAGACTAAACCTGAAATTCAACGTGTCTGTTGGCTTCTTCAATTTACCGTAAAAACAAAAGCATCTGCAGTGTCCCCATGACCACAAGGTCCAGGAGGGGACAGAGCCACAGCAGGTCACAGGGACATTAGGCCAAGCTCTCCCATAGGAAAGCTGTGCTGCCTGCCACTTAATTCTGCTAAAAAACCAAAATCCTTCATCAAAGCCTTAAGCCTCAAAGTCTTTGCTGTCAAGATATACAGGGCAAAGGAGAGAG
Source organism: Aleadryas rufinucha (assembly GCA_013397815.1). Taxonomy (NCBI): domain Eukaryota; kingdom Metazoa; phylum Chordata; class Aves; order Passeriformes; genus Aleadryas; species Aleadryas rufinucha. The sequence continues at coordinate 62,941 of VZTH01008983.1, read as the reverse complement.
CAATGCACTTCTAGCAGCGTGTTCTGTCTTTGGTCTCCAAAGGCTCCAATGAAACAATGGGATCATGCAGAGTTACTGCTTGACAGTCCTGCACACACCAAGATCCTCATGACCTCTGAACTATTTTTAGCCCTTTGTAAAGCCTCAGATTGCTTTTAGATAGTTGCTAACTGCTGTTTTCTACGTGCCTGTTCCTCCCCAGCCAAATAGCACACAATCTTCATGTGTACATGCACAGTCTTCCCATTCCCTTCAACTGCAAAAGCCTGGAGCTTCCTCCTGTTCTTCATTCAACCCCTCTTTCACATCTCTTCTTCAAATACATTTTCTCCAAAAGCCCTACGTATTCCATCTCTCTCCTCCCAGCTGCTGTAGAAAATTTTACGTTGTGGGGTGATGAGAAAAGGGAAGCTTTGTTCAGTCCTCTCTAACCCCATACATCACACCTTTAAAATTCTATCACTCCAGGATGAGCACATAATATATTAAACTATTCCGTATTTATTCACCATAAATAATACTACACGTGTCTTACCAGGTGCTGTCAGAAAGCCATACCTGGCTAGGATCTATGTCCTCTGGGACACAGCAGGAAAGACTAGTGGTTAATACAGCAGCTCTTCCAGACACTAAAATCTAGTAGCACCAGCACCATTAGACCACACAGACCCACTGATGCTGCCTTCTCATGCCACCCTGTTGCAGAGGCAGGGCCAAGTTAAAGAAGACTCGTCCTGGAGATCCAAGGATCAGAAAGAACTAGCAGTTGAGAGAGTAAAGGTATAAACAAAGGACCCTACAAAACACACCAGTGCTCCTTCCTGATTCAACCAGTAATGACTAGAAAGTGATGTGCTTTCAGCAGTGCAAACCTCCAAATTAGTCTTTTTCAGTCTCTTAATCTGCCCTGGTTCAACCTCCCCTCACCCTTTCCTTTATAATTGTAAAGCTGGGCCATTTTGGCTCACACTTGACTTTAATATTGATGGGGTTTGTTGATGCCAGCTGAGGGCAAGAAGCAAGGCTCTTCCCAAGCTAAGGCAATTTCTCTGTTCCTGCCTCCTGTTGTGCCTGTGTCACATTTTCCCTGCAGCAAATAACTGCAAGAAATGTTCACACAACAACAGGGCGGGATAAAAACCAACACGAAAAAGTAACATGACATCTATTTCTACACTAATGAAACAATTACTAACTAATAGAAACCATCAAACCAAGCAGGACACAAACGCAGGGAAACATTGTTTAATAAAGCTTCCTACTCACTCAAGTGGCAAAGAGTTGTGTGGCTTTAGAAGGGTAAAACAAACATTTCCAGTGGGCTGTGAAAAAGCTCACCGGTTTATGAGGTTTTGCCCTTGTCCTGATACTTCTAATTCAGGCCATGGTTACAGTTCAGTTTTATGTCCAGAATGCAAGAGCTTACTGCTTCTTCCCTTCTCAGCAACCCAACAAATTAAAGTGGGGGAGGCCAGACAAGAACCTAACAAATAGCCAAATTCTCTTCCCCTTAAAGGGTTTGGAGAGGCCCTCCAGCTGCTCTAGTGAGCTGTGACGGGTCACAGCTGCCCCAAGGCACACAGGTGCTGCACTCAGGGTTGTGCCACTCCTGAGAGGAGAGTTTTTGCTTCTTATCTTCGCTTAAACCACATGGGTCTCAAGAAGGAACTTCAAGTGAAAACTCCACTTGACAAGAGATTTCAAAAACAGTGAAGTCATGTAAATTACCACAAGTGACAAGACAAGACAAGAGGAAATGGCCTCAAGTGGCACCAGAGGAAATTTAGATTGGACATTAGCAAAAATTTTTTCACTGAAAGAGTTATCAAGCACTGGAACAGGCTGCCCAGGGAAGTGGTTGAGTCACCATCCCTGAAGATATTTATAAGACCTGGTGCTTAGGTACATGGTTTAGTGGTGGACTTGATGATCTGAAAGGTCTTTTCCAACCAAATGATTCTATGAAAGTCATATACACTTGCTTGAGGCATAGGAGTATTTGAGAGGCTGGCCCTACTACACAGAGCTGTTCCAGACATGGCAACGAGCAGATGGGAAGAGTTTGACCCTTTGGACCCACTGAGCTTTGCTCAATACTGAGCATGCAGAAAAGCTGATTTCTTTGCTGCCAGCCATCCTGCACCTGAAGGATGGAGATGGCCCCTAGAAAGGTCCACGGGAAAGAAAAAGTGTATTGTTTTACAGGCAGATGGTCTAAGCCTGGGACTGGATCTAGGCTGAGCATATGGTCTCCATTACATATGTAAGAACCAGATACTGCCTACAGGGAGAAAGGTGACTTAAGCCAGACTAAGAATACTTCAATGCCACTGGGTGATTTTGTGCCCCATGGAGGTAGAGTTCATTTTAGGCAATTATCTCATGTGCTCCCTACCAACTGCTCTCCTCTATGATGATGGGCTACAGTCCATACTAATAAAGACAATGAAAGTGATCTGGACACTGGAATGATTCCAGAAATAAATTCCCACCTCCCCAAAGGCTGGAACAATCTAGCTAAGAAGGGTATCACACAGCACATATGGCATGCCAGGAGGGGAGAGCTGGAGTCCATCTATTTCATTACCTACAAAGGATAAAAGAAAAGGAGCAAGAAGAAGCTTGCAAGAAAGATGCAAAAGAACATTTCACGTTGTTTAGGATAATCTGTTGGGCAGTGCAGGTATGATGTAAGCACTGTTTGTGCAGCCCCTCTTTCCCCTAAGAAAAACTACCATTTTTGGACAGTAAGAAAAGTTACCAGTTCCTTCAAGCACAGACTGAAATAGAGATACTTGTCTGATTCTTAGGAGGAGTTTTGTTTCTATTGCTAATGGATGCTAAGTTACACACATTGCTTCTCTAGTCAGATCAGAATTCTTAAGCTCAGACAAGGTTCCAGATCTCTGTAGTTCTTTTTGCCTCTACCAGGCTTTAAGAAAGCTACAATGCCTTTGGCTCTGCCTGAGCGCGTACGTGCAAGTGAAAACAAGCGGAGATGATACATCTGAAACTGGAAGATGTGTGACAAAAGATGCATTAACTTGCTCTGCAGCAAATTGGCCAATTTCCTTTTCCACCACGTCTGAACACCGTAATGCCAGGAGAACAGCAAGAGCACACAGAGATCATACCAGGCTTAGATGCAGGAGGAAATCAATGTCCATGTTCTGCCCTGGCCAGCCACGGGGAGCCATGAGAGGCGAAGCGGCAGCCAGCGGGTGAGCGTCCGCAGGGCTCCGGAATCAATGCTCACCTTGGACCAGAGCTCGCTTCCACCAGCTGCTCTGCAATCATGGGACATCTTGCTCAGATTTGCTTTCCTGAGCTATTCTCTGCCCTTAGGTGCCCAGTCTTCAGAACATAATTCTAACCATCATTCTGTTTCACTTATATATATGTAACTCCCATTCCTAGAGTCCTGCAATCATGGGGGAAACAAGGCTTAGGATCTGAGCTTTATCTAAATTTAACCTGTTCTGAAGAGGGGCCCTAGCAAGCGCTACAGCTTTGTTTCACTGATTTCCCATTGCATTTCCAGGTTTACATAAAGGTGCCTCAGTGGAAACTGTAATCTAGTACTCCCAAGTCCTGACATATAAAATTCAGTGCTTCATAATTCATGTGCCTTTTTCCCAGAGTCCCCCATCTCTGCATTTTTCTTTAAAAAACCCTATTATGGAAAAGGAATACATTTAGCTGGATCGTGCCTAGTTCTGCGAGGTTGGTACTAAGTCCTAAGGGAGAATAGCTTGTTCATTTTTTTGCTGAGTGTAAGTTACATTAAATATGCCGGGCCTGTGCAGGTTTCTGCTAAGATGCCTCTGTAAAACTGAAATTCACTTGTCTTTTGAATGGCTGGAAATGTTCATGAAGTGTAAATCATCTCCCTTCATCGCTGACCCCACAAACCTCATATATTATATAAACATAGGGATATTAAAATTATACGTAACTTTTACAGTAAGTGGTATCTGCCTTTGAGACACTGGGCTGGTAAATTATAGACTCATAGACTAAGGAAAAGATCTGGGGACCATTAGTTATATGGTGCAATGAACATCAAAACCAGAATAAATTAAAATGGAGGTAATTTTAAAAACTGGATACTGTCCAATTTCTCTGCAAGAAAGTCAAATAGAACAAGGGCACTGGAACAGTGTCCCAGTGGGAATTGAAAGCAGAAGAGGTTTGGACACAGAATCTGCATTTAGTTTATTATTTTGTTGATACTTACCCTGTCAATGTAACTTGGCTTTCTGCCTCCTCATATTAGAACAGCACAACTTTACAACCCTTGTGCTCTGCCCTGTCTCTAGGGTTCCCTTGCAAACATTTACACCCTCCTGAGATCGAAAAGAACACAGAAACTTAGGGCATGCAGCTTTTAGAGGTGACAAAGGTAACAAAAAAGGAAAATGCAAACCTTTGGTAATACTGATCTTGTCTTTTGCTAAACTCTTACTATTTCCAGGCAAATGCAGACACTAATTGAATGGATTTAACATGTAATGTATTTGCAGTTACATACATACATGCATACATACATATATATAAAACCATATGCAATCTTGTGCATACCCCATGTTGAGTGTAGGGTCCTGGAGCAAATAAGATGGCATTTAGATCAGAGCACCCTGCCCAGCCCTCCTGTGATGCCCACTGCAGGCACTGAGCTACTGGGGCTTAACTGGTCCTTGAGCACTGAACACCGTTTTGAATTTCTCTGTCCTCACAGGTTTTGCCTGATACTTAACCCTGCACACTCATATTAATTTTGCTGATTTTTGTGCTTGAGTTGCTGGGGGAATTACTGAGCATAAGGTCAAAGCTGTTTCACATTTTGCAGCATAAGGAGCTTTATCCCTTTCCACCTTGCCCTTTAGTACTGCCACGTGGAAGAAGGCAGGGATGGAGATAAGGATTAACTTTATTTAATGTGGTATTTAATATGTGAAAAGGTCCCAAACCTTCTTTTTATAGACAGTTCTGCAAAACAGACCAAAGGACTTCTAAAATAAAAAAGTCAGGCTTTGTTAAAAATATAAAATAGAATAGTTAACATTTAAACTGAAGAAAAAATTTAAAAAAGACTACTACAAAGGGAAGAGACATGAAAACGGGTTAAAACCGATACTCTCTTCACCCATGATCTCCCTGCAAGCATGTCCTTGTCCTCAAGCTTTATTCTTGCCATCAGTCACTTTCTGCAACAAACACTGCCCATTTTGTAAGAAGTCCTTAAGGAACATGGTCTTCAGGAAGTTTTCTCTGTCCCTTGAGCCGCTGCTCTCAGTTCCCTGCAATGCCTCTCCTGTCTCCCCATGTCAGTGTCTCCCAAAGTCCCTTCCCTTGCTCCTTCTCATCTGGTGTCCAGAGATGGTGTGATTTCTCTCCCATGCTCGAGGGTTTCCCCTGACTCAACCACCCCATTTACAGGAACATGAGTGAAATAGTTGAGACTAAACAGGTCAAACACAGCCTGTCACAAGGCATGATCACAGACTGTTATCCTGAGAAATTAATGGAAAGTCTTGACTGCTTCATTCAAACAACTGTCAAAAGTCTGCTATGCAGCAGACAGCATTCAAGGCTGGGGTTTTTTGCAAGTAGAAACAGAGTGAAAATCCAAATAAATGTCATCCTTGGGATCTAAATACACCATCATATGATGCCTTCATTTTCAATGATGTTTATAGCCTATGACAACTCTATTCCCCAATGAACACTGCTTGGGCCTCACCTCCGTGACATTCTCTAGTGTAATAACTCTGCAATTTATGGAAGAAATAGGTTGTGCTGCTGGCAACCAGCACGGAAACTCAGAAGCCCAGATGAGCCCTGCTACCAGATATCCTGGCCCAGAGTTGGTGATGGACTCTGCTAACTCACTCTGTGAGCCCATGGAGGTCACAGACTGTGACGGTCACAGCCAGAAGCCAGTGCAACTTCATGGGTCTCAAAATGCAACCTCACATGGAAACCTTTTTCTTCTCACAAGGTCAAGGAAGAGAGAGGAACAAACTGCCTTTGCTGTGTGTCTCACCATGCAAGAAGCATTAGATGAAGCAATAAAAAAGCTGAGAAGCCTTTTCTGGGAAAATGATGCCATTGCTGCAATGTGGTTGCTTTTACGAGCTACATGGCACCTTTGACTCCAAAAAGCATTTAAGCAGAGGCAAGGGTCCGGACTGAAGTGGTAAGAGAAACAAGTGAGAATGCTTAAATCACAGCAGTATCCTGATTCCAAATTGCCAGGGGAAGAAAGGAGGACTGTCAAGCACAATACTAGGCTCAGTGATACCTGGAAACCCTACTGTCTGACCAGGTGAGAGAACCTGTTTCCTTTAGGTATTACATTTTCTTCGTGTTAGATCGGTATGTAATACTCTGGGTAGGTTAGCATATATAATCCTAAACCACTTTTCTCCTCATCTGCAGATTCAGTGAAGCTTGTAAAGGATTCCATAAAAGTAATTTTAAATATTCATGCAGTGTTCATCAACCATGTGTCCCACTAAACCTACAAGGACAACTCTGGGCTTTCTAGGCAACTCCTCTTCAAAAACAGTACTCTTGTATGCAAGCATTCGCCTGTGTGCTGCAATGACAGCACATGCTGCTGCTTGCAACACTAAACATCATTCAAAAGAATAATCTTCATGCTACTAACACAAAAGCACACACACTGTGAACACCTTCTCCTTTCCCCTAGAGCCAAGTGGAGAACAGACCTCAGTTACCCTCTTCCCTGAAGCGCCTTCTCAAATAGCATCATTTTAACACCAGCTCCCCCTTTTGTGCATCACATCCAAAAAACACCCTGCAAAGATATCCCCTGACTCCTAACGAGACTTATTTTGTCAAGTCTTCATTTTATGCTGAGAGCTAGAAATGTCAACATTGTCCTGCATCTTATCTCTAGTGCCTTGCTGTAGAGAGAAAAGTATCTCCCTTGTGGACAGAATTACATATTCTCAGCCTGACAGTAAAAGATATCACTGTGCTGCATTGAGTAAATTACATCAACTTGAACTAGACAAGAGATGTATCCTGAAATATGAAAAAAGGCAGCCACATCTTTAGACTTTGTTCAAAAACATTTTCCTTGCATCACAGTAGGAACACACAGAAAGGAGAGAGAAAATTCAACAGAATGTCAACTAGGAACCATGATTTGGATCTGCTGTGCATTGGACCTGCTACTAGATAATAGCTGTCCAAAAACTACTTCAGCCCAAAGATTCGCAGTCTTATATGTCTGGGGTTTAAAATTTTAATTTCATTTTGACATGTCTTTACCATTTTGCTGCTGATTTCTTTTCCACCAGGCCTGGTCATTCTCTGTGGCCTGACCTGAAGCCCACTGAAGTCTGTCTCATGATATTAGAAGGCTCTGTTAATCAATGAGATGCAGAGGGGGAGGAAACAGCCCATGCAGTGCAATACATGGAAAAATTTTACTGAACTGTCTGTGCACAAAACACAGAACAAAAAAATCTAGCAACCTGTTTCATATACTCTATGAAACTATATGAAACCTTTTCAACTATACTGAAGTCAATTCTTCTCAATTTCTATTGCTAATATCAGATAATTCTTATTCTTCATAATGATTTGATAACAAAACCAATAATTTATCAGAAAAAACCCAAACATTATGAAAAATAAACATTTTAAATTGAGAGAAACCACAACCAGAAAGATTTCAGAAACAGCTGACTACCTCTTTGATCTCAGCCTCTATTTTTCTACCCTCCTCAGTCTTGTATAATAAGATTTAAAGGTGTATTTGGCATTAACTGCTCCTCCAGGTCTTATCTGTGGATGAAAATCTGCTCTTGAGACAGATATTACCAATGTTTAATTCACTATTGAGGAAAAGCATCTATGTATTTTGTGACTCTTCACAAGTGTGTGGATAAGGCCTCTAATTTCCAACAGCTCAAGTTAAAACCAGTAACTGCACGGTTTTCTCTACATCTACAAAAATACTTGTCTCGTACAAGCACAGAAAATAATGTCCCTCCTCTCCTCACTAGCCCCATACCAGGAGAAAAATAGAGAAAAAATTTTAAAAAGAGCGTTTACACATTCAATCAAAATTAGTAAGTAGGCTCCATATGATAAGGAACATTAATGTCAAGAGCCATTCTGTCTGAATATTCTTGTTCTAATAAAATCACACTTGATTTAATAAGCATTGCTTTAGTACAAGGGACTGTGAGGGTCAGCCAAACACACTCCTAAGCAAAGTATAAATGCTCTGGATAAACGAGATTAAAGTTTACTTTTAAAGCAAGCAAAGGAACTAAGACACCATCACAATCCAACTTGATTCAATCTTTCATCAAATACAAAGAACTTCATCTCAGGCACAGGACATTTTTTAGCACTTCAGAAAGTTTTATGATTATTCAAAAAGATGGTACTTCAGAGTTTTCAGTCTGGTTACAACAGCAGTTATTCCAATGACCAGAAGCATCAATTAATCTGTTTTCTTAATAACCCCATCCCTTTCCAGCACAGCACATTGGGCCTGGTACTAATCTCTATACATTATTAAAACTGATGTGGAAAAAAAGAAGAGGGAGTAACTAAAATTTATGTAAAATACTATAACGGAAGAAGGAAAAAACCACATGCTTCCCCCTTCTTTTATTCCTCCCCCAATACAGAATTTGAAATTTGCCTGATTGCTTTGTTTTAGACCCTCAACACTGATGACACCAGGCCTTCACAGATCTGGCAATAATGCTATGAATTAGCAGTCTATGCCTGTACGAAACTGGAGCTGAGAGGTGGGGTGCAGAGACATAAAATAAAGCTGTTCTGGGATATTTTCAGTAACATGGTATCGTGGCAGCAAGGAAAACTTCTGCGACATTTAGTAGACTGACTTACCAAGGAAATATTTTTGGGGACAAATTGCAATACTCCTTTTGCAAACTCCAGCCACTGCCAATCCAAGTCTGTAGGATCTGTGATGAGGTGTTTGTGTGCTTGTGGCTATGTGAACTCTTCCCAAACCATGGTACACAAACAGGAATCAGGATGACCATCTTTTCCTCTTGAGAAGACTGAATACTGCCTGAACAACTCCTAACCATCTGCCTCTACACAGGGCCTGATATGGAGTCAAAAGCTATTTGCAGTCACCGCTGCTGTCACTGCCACATGGTAGCCCATAATCTCTGGTTTTGGTATCTCAGCAAGCTCAGTATGCAAAACCCCAGGCTATATTGTTAGTACAGTGAGATGCAATAAAAGGATATCAAAGATTATGAAAGGATATTTCAGCAGCAGCTCCTGACCCCTGAAAGGCAGAATTGGGTTTGAGGAGAAGGTTGGTTATGTTGCCTGGGATGAACAGCAGGATGGAGACAGCTACTGCATGCTGAAGTAGCTGCCCAGGCAAATGTGACACAGAAAAATGAGTGTACTGTGATGGGGCATACACAAGGGCTGAATAGGAAAAGTCCCTGAATTTATAGATAAAGCAGCTGATTCCCCTGCTGCTCTGAAAGGAGTCTTTGTTCCTTCTCCAGCATCAGGAGAAATCTGTAGCTGTATAAAAGAGGATGTCAATGTCCTCTTGAAGCTCACTCGCCCAGATTCTTACTCATCTATGATTAACCAGTTTAGCAGCAGCAAGCCAATGCCTGTACTCTGCAACAAGGGATTTTCGAGACAATTGACTGTGAATTATCATCCAATGATCCTAAGCAGACCTAACCCAACCCAGTACCTTCTTTAAGAAAGCAGGGGTTTTATACTCTCTTGCTTTGCCAACAAGGACATTGCACCAAGATCAACAGTAAACACTGCACTCTTCACAACACAAATCAAATCTTTTGTAGTCTTTGGCCCCAGGATGACAAAATTTGCAGATTTGCAACTCCCTTCCCATAAATGCAATCAAACCCAAGAATGTGTAGCCCTGAGAAATGATTCTTTGTAGTAGTTCCACTGTGGAAAATCCGTATCTGCAGGAAAAATAAAACAAAACAAAACAAGTACCGTAACCCCACTCCCATCAGAACTGCTGTGGAAAAATGTCCAAGAGCATATACTTACAGTACAACTGAATGTATAATGTCAGGTAATAACCTCTCCAGTTGTGAGTTATTTATATGTAAAGCTGCCACAGTAAAGCACTGCATTATTTCTGCTCTATTTCAGCATTCACCCGCTAATGCAGAGGTGACAGCATCAGAACAAATCCCTGAAAAGAGCAGGACTGAGGGAAGTAAAGTTCCTATCACTTGGTGCTTTGGGAAAAGCCCTTGCCTCAGCCAAAACACAAAACGAACCAGGGCTGAATTATGACATTGTGTACAAGTTCTTTGAATTTAAATGGTTCTGCCACAAATATTTGGTTGATCAGATGATTTCAGGCTTTGAAGGGGCATTGTTATATAAGAACATAACAGTCCATCCATTTTAGGAAAAGGAGAGGTATTATAGGACAAAACAGAAAGAATAATACAAACTCTGTGGGCTGAAAGTTTTCAGGGAACACTGGGTTACAACTTAGTCATATTCATGTCCTTTGGAAACATTTCATTCAACAAGGAAACCTCTCTAAGCAGTACCTGTTACCACTGAAAAAGAGGAATGTATTCACTATCCTTTAAATAAAAAAGGCCATTTGTTTTACCCTTCTTGAATGCTTTTCCTGTATTGTCATCACAACGAGAAAGCACAACAGCTTTCCTACTGTAAAACTGCTCACTATTGTCAGTATCTTTTCAAGGGAAGAGAGAACTGGTACAAAAATACAGTGAATACACAGTAAACTCCATCTCAGGCTCCTATAGAGGTATTAGGTACATATTGACATGAGATAGCACTAAATGGGAGTGCTTTATAAAAGGTAATGTAATAGTAGCAGAATAAATACAGGAACTGTTTATTATCAAATCTGCTTTTTTTCCCTCCTAGTAAAGAAATACTGCATTGTCTCTCTCTTCCAAATGAAACTGCCACCACAGAATTCCCCTTTTTAACAGGATTTTTCCCCATCAAGCTTTTCTGATGGGTGTCCTTGAAATGTTGCAGAGGCAAACAACTGCAGCACTAAAATGATCACTTGGCAGCTTGCTGATGTTTGCTGAAACTCTCTCTCTGAGCCAGCCCCTGCTTTGTTTTTCTCCCTCTTACAGTGATCTCATACAACATAAGTATCTCAGAGACTGACATAAGACTGCAGTTCCACGGGTTTTTTTTCCCCCTCGAGACAAAGAGAGGTATTTGCTTGAGGTAAATACTCCACACACCTTAACTCCACTGCAGTTCAGGCGTGAAAACAAGTGCACTTGCATATCAGAGAGTTAGGAAACTCCATCTCTGTTTCACACTAGAATGAAGTCTAGGATTGAAATATTCCAGAAATCTGAAGTTCTCCTCTCTCATTCGCACCGCACAAGCTCTGACAGTGTAAAGTGAGAAGGGCTAATCTTTGCATTCCTTCAAAGAAAGAAGCACAAAAGCTTTTGCTTCAATTCCTTTACAGTAGCTGTGGTCAGGCCTTACAGAAAACTGATGCACCCTTACTGCTTACAGGTATTTATCAGGAAATGGTTTTTCCCCCGAAAAGATGCTAATATGATTCTGCTATTTACCTGCTCCCTGAATTTACACTGAGCTTACAACAACAACAACAAAAAATCTCCTTGACTCTTTGCAATTCAATTGTAAGCAATACCTGACCAAGCCAAAACATTGCTGGAAGATCTGTCTATTAAATATCATTGATTTATCTACTTGCCTAGTTCCCAAAACACACAGAAAATACAACAGAAAACACAACTTCACTTTTCAGAAAGCAGCCAGCCACCATGGCATATACTAGTCCTTACCATGTACTCCTAGACCTACCAGATACACAGGCAGCAAAGACAATGAGGAACCCACATCAGTGTCTTACTCTGGTTTTCACCAGTGGAGCTTTCAGGACCATCAGGCTCATTTCTTTGTGCTTCCACTGTTGAAGGGGCAATGCAGACACTAAAACAGAAATGGTCCTGAGGCCTGTTCTGAATACATGACAGTGTATGTGGCACAATATACAAGTTTTATTTGCCCTTGTTAAGGATGACACACGTAACTTGGTGTGGATATAAAACTTTAGCCAATAAAACTTGTGGCTGTAAACTTTTGCTAATAAAAACCTTCTAAGCTATATCGTCAAATATTTTCTCTTTCTCTAATTATACAGAAATACAGTAATGATGAGCAGGTAGATTCAGATATTAGGCTAGGCCAGTATGAGATGTTTCTAACTGCGGTACATCACAAGATATAAACCTGTCCAAATGTGACTGGCAGTAATTTAGGAAGGCTTAAAACTTATCATGGCCAGCACATCTATGATTATCACAGAGGAGTTATTGCCTGCTGTGTAATTAGTTTGTTCTCACCAAGCTAGCCCATGGCTTACAGGCATTTTGCAGTGTTGTAAAACACCCTGGAGAAGGATGACTACTGCAGATGGAAAAGCACTCTCCATTGTAACACACAGGCCAGGAGAGCTCCGTAGCCCTCTGTGCCTAATGCCTTCGGAGCTGAAGAACCTGCTTTACATCCTGCTGCCTCCACTCGGTGCTTTATGTGCACAGCTGGCTAATGACTGTGTTGTATTATGTATAAAACCATTTACTGTGATATGCTCGTGCTGTTAATATGCTGTAGAGTATTTTTGCTTTGTTTAAGGGGCAACTCTGGGAAACATTAATGCTGGATGGTACAAAAACAAGGGTAATTCCAGTCCAGACTGCAAGAAGAAATCCACAAAGTGGCCAAACATTTCCATCTGCTCAGTGAACAAAGAGACTTTCATGCCTCAATTTATGCCTTCCGCTGTCAGCAGTGAGTAAGGAATGTTCCTTGCATTTGTAAGGGGCCATGCTGCAGAATGCTGCTTAGCAGTGTTTCCCTTCGGTGGCCTCCATGCTCCTTTATCCCTCAGTCTTGTGCATGAGGTCTTGAGGCTGTTTTGACTTGTTCTAGCCCCTCTGCAACTCACCCCAGGGAAGGTGCTGCTCTGCTGCACCAAAAGAAACCAGTGGTCAGAAGGTATGAACTAGGTTTTGAGAGTTTGGTGCTGACCATTTCACTCTCTTCTCAGACAAACAACTTATCACATGCTTCTTGAAAGTGTAAAACAGCAAGAAAACCTTTGCTTCAGCCTGTCCTACACAATTTATCTCTGGAATCTCCACATCATAAGAGGATGTCTGCTCTGGATAAAAGCAATTATGAACAGAATGTAATGTAGGCCTATTACCTTCTCACTACAATGTCTAATTACATCCAACCTTTTTCCCCGTTATTTTACTGGTTTTGTACTTTCACTGATGCCTCTCCAGAGTGGCTTGAAAAGCCTGTTAGAGACTTCAAAGTATTGAAAAGCACCACAAAGACACCTTACAGAAGGCTCCTAGTGACCTTACTCCTTTAANCTCCAGAGTGGCTTGAAAAGCCTGTTAGAGACTTCAAAGTATTGAAAAGCACCACAAAGACACCTTAGAGAAGGCTCCTAGTGACCTTTCTCCTTTAAATTAAAAAAAAAAAGGTTGGTACTGAAGACGTGTGGGTCTGCCAGCATACAAATGCAACTCAGTTTTCTTGCTCACAGTTAACTTCTGAGTGGGAGTTCCAGGCCATTGCACTGTTAGGATCAAGCAACACAGAATGAACTGCACTTGCTAAAATTTCCTGGCTGTTTCCTTGCCTTTCCCTCATCCATATTCTTTCTCAGCAGGATCGTTCTCCAGGATAACAGGAGTGATGGAGGAGCTCTAGCTCCCTGGAGTGGCCAATCTGCTACATCACTGATATCAGGAAGATGACTCAGCCCACCTCACTGTTTTCTATGTCCAGAGTGTTTCTGAACTTTGCCTCAGCTGCTGCTGAGGGAGACTGGAACTTGCACCACAATATGAGAACGCACCGCACTGGGTGACTAACATCAAGGCTTAGTTTATGTGAAATGCTTAAGCCCCTTACTTACATCAGAGATGCCCAGGTACTGTCAGATGCCCAGGTACTCCCTATCAGCCTTTGCACCCCTTGCACCCTCAATGTCACTTGCAGAACTGACAAGGTCAATGATTGACTGCAATAATCACAGAATGTAAAAGGTTGGAATAATTTAAATATCATTCAGTTCCAACCCCCCAGCCATGGGCAGGGACACCTCCCACTAGACCAGGTTGCTCAATGCCTTATCCAGCCTGGATTTGAACACTGCCAAGGATGGGACATCCACAACCTCCCTGGGCAATCTGTTCCAGTGCCTCACCACCCTTACCTAGCCGAAATTTCCCCTCTTTCAGTTTGAACCCATTCCTCCTTGTCCTGTCACTACAGTTCCTGACAAAGAATCCCTCTCCAGCTTCCTTGTAGGCCCCCTTCAGCTACTGGAACGTTGCTGTGAGGTCTCCACACAACGTTCTCCTCTCCAGGCTGAACAGCCCTAACTTCCTCAGCCTGAGCATTGCCATGTGTTGCACACAAAGGCCATTCAACAGTTTCAGTTCATTCAGAGCGGAGCCGCCTGTGAATGGTTCTGCAGAGACAGATAGAGAGAGAGAGAAAGAGAGGGAGGGAGAGAGAGAGGGATACACCTTCAGGTCCCTGGATTTGCGCTGCCTTCCAGATAATTATGGTCTGCTTGGATTAATTTGTTCAATATTTTTTTCTATTGGCTTGGGCTGCTGATAGATCCACTTTGTTCTTGAAAAATATAAAGGTGATTATTCAGCTGCTATAGTTCTGCAGAAGCAGGAGTGGGTTTACAGACTAGAATCGCAGAGAATGCAGTGGGAGATACAGCACACTGCAGCCTGAATCACCGGTTTACAGGTCTGCCACAAAGACGACTTTCTCAGGAAGCTGCAAACAGAGAAAGAATGTCTGGCTTGTGTTAATCCTTATCAGGGGAAGACAGGCTTAAATGAGTTTGTTTACAACAGTGTTCAAGTTTGCTGAAGTATTTTAGTATGTAGGTAAAAAGAAGAGGCTGTCAAAAAACTAGTTTTCCTTTGATGGAGGAAGGAGGAGAAAATCTAAATTAAAACAGGTATGTTTTCATACACAGAATATAATACAGTGTGAAGAGTTGTGATATTTTTCTAAGAATAACACTCACAGACGCAGGCTACACTTTATGATGTTACTCTGCCTCTGAGGGTAGGGCAAGCTTGTTATAATTTTTTTTGGTGGTGCGAGCAGTTTTTCTGGAGTTTCCTCACTCTGATCCTAACCTATGTAAGAATCACTCTGAGTGTGCACCCATAATCAGGACACAAACAGCATTAATGGGCAAAACAAGTTAACAGACAACAGGTAAAATCTAGAGGGTGGATACAGCACTTGTTTTTGATGTATATTTTGTATTTCTCAATATACTTATACACACTTCACGCTTACATGTACTTTTAGGCTGTGACAATTCATCCCTAAAGAAATGAAGATCGATGCTTCAGTTAAAAGTAAACCTTATTGCTAGATTTTTCAGGAGACTCTAAAGCCATTGTTCTTTGGAATATTTTATTTATGGAGGTGTTCTGGTGATGCAGTTTGATTTTCTTGGCTCTGTATTTTACTATCTCACCCATGTGAAAGTGGACATTGCAAGTACACTGACTGATGAATTTAAAGTGTCTCTAGTTACACTGCTGTTTAACCAAGCACTTCTCTTTATTCCCTACTGATGATCCCCAAAGGTCCCCTCAGTAATTCACAGTGTTGCTACACTGACACTGCCCTCAGTGGGCTCTTACCTCTCTCTTCCACCAGTCATTGAGAAATGCCAATTGTAGGGTCTATACAGAAGCTAGAATCCAGACTAGGTCTGACTTCTGCAGGACACCAGACTGAAACAAAAGCTTTTCTAGAAACAATATTGAGGCTCTACTGAGTGCTAGAGTAAGTAACTGACAAAACACAAAACTGTTCATTCCAGTATTTTGAGCTTTTCCCTTTACGTTAAATGGTAACATAAAGACAATCAACATAAAATTTATGGGGCAGTTTCCAGCCATTTGGTTTTCTATGCACATATCGTGGATTCAGAATGGTTTTGACAGCAATGGCTGTTACTGCTTGAGAGACACGGCAAGTACCAGGATTATGGCACTCTGTAATGCCCAATGCCGATTATTGCACAAGTGAGACACCTTTTCTACCACACATGAAATATTTTATACAGCCACAGCTGGAAAAGTTACTTTACATTCTGCTATAAATATGAAGAAAATATCACTTGGAGAATCTTCTAAGATAAAGATGCATGAGCTGAAGCAAGTATTTTGAAAGAGCCAGCTGTAAATAGAGGCTGTAACTTACTTGGCTGGTACACAAACACTTGAACTTCCTGCAAGCTATTTGCAAGAGCAGATTAGAACTAAAGGAAGGGCAGGGAGTCTATAAAATTCATCAGTGTTATGGTAGACATTGTTCTATGAGTCCCTGAAGACACTTTCATCTCATATGAGCTGTATTACTTTGTTGTACTTAACATGATACTGTGCTGAAGAGTTTTCTCAAAGAACATTTGTAATTTAGGATGCTCTGTAGGTAGAACTTTGTGCAAACAAGGAACTAGGTCAGGTCATCAGATTCAGGCTGAATGACATGCTTAATGCACTGTTTGTCCTATTCTTTTCAAATTAAATATTTATTTAAGTGAAGGATGATAGGGATTTGCTTTTCTTTGATCTTATTTGGAACATAGTGAAGACATACAGTGAAGACACAATGCTGGGATGTCAGAGTAAATTACTATATCCTGAAACATTAAAACGTGCCCTTAAAATCTGAGTTTTCCAAGGCAACTAGATCTTACCCTCTCCCCTGCACATTTTATTTACATAGGATAGCTGGCATTTATTTTCAGCAAAACATTCTGTGCTAACATCAAGTCAGCTATAGTGTAATGTGTGCGTACATATATGTATGTTCAGTATACCTTCACTCTAGACAAATTCAGTTGTGCTGAGATCCACTGCAGCTGGCACACAAGCTAAGTAGTAAGAAGCCTGATCAGGTACCTACCAGCTATACTACATTATTTCTGTGAAGTATGAAACACTCTCAGCACAACAGGCAGATGTTCAAAGTTAACTCTTGAATCAGAGTCCTGAGCAGGTGATGAGCGAATTTTATGGTGGTTTATCTTCACTACACCATTTCACTGAATTCAATATGGCTGTGGACAACTATTTCAATACAGATGAACTTAAATGACTGAGGTTCACCTAATGTTTGACTTTGCTATATTGAGAACCAGGAGTGTGAACCAGCAGATACCAAGTTAAATTTACAATAGTTTCAGCAGGGACTGAAAAAAAAGGTTTGGGATAGGAAGTTCAGGTATGAATTCTGATATGGTCTTTTCTCCTTTGACCCACACCCTATTTATGTACTGCTGGCAGCTCCCCTTCCCCATCAGTGACCCAGAAAATTAGAAAAACAGGTCACACGTACAGAAATGCTGAAGGAACTAATAGTTTAGAAAAGGGATGACTCATGGGGAAGACAACCACAATCTATAAATATCTTCATGGCAATAACATAAATGTATAAATGAAAGATGGGAATTGTTCTGTCTCATAAGTTGGTAGGTAAGTTGGCAGTGTAAGGAAAAGAATAACTGGTAAGTGAATAGCATCTCCAGGGATGCTGGCTAGGAACCATTACTGTAAATAGCCAAGAACAGGTAAGATTGATACTAGTGGCTAAGATGCGTTGAGAAGACCTGCAAGACCCCTGGAGCTTGACTAGATGCTTCCAGTTTCTGGTGCTATTTTTGCTATCCATGGCATTATGGTAAGCCCTAGAGAGAGAAAAGATTACACCCACCAAGGTAAATGTGGCTGCTTAAATTACAATTATGCGTAAGCAGGCGTTTCATTGACTCAGCACCTATGTCTCCTTACTATAAGTGATAGCTTTTATGACACGCTAATGTGGAAGGTACTACATGCCACTGATACAAATTCATAGTTGCTAATTATACCATTAATAACACTTAACCTATCTGCTGCTAATCTTGTTGATATAAATAGTATTATTAATTCCATCAGGCGTCAGCAGTGATGTTGAATGACACAGTGTACAGTCATCTCCCTGAATGACTCATTAGGCTCACAGAAAAGGACCTTCTTCCACAGCCACACCTGGCCTGCCTCAGGCTTTAATGGCTCAGATGTCTTCACTTCCCATCAAACAAATAGCTGGTGAAATGCAGAGACATATTTTTATTAAATTTGAAAAACGAACCAGAAAACCCTCCAGCACATCAGAGCTAGGACTGCAATGCCAGACAATAACAAACTGCGTGTTGTGCTTCAGGATCCTCGGCAGTGCACATGCACTGGGATGCACCTCAAAAAAACCATGTTTCCATAGGAATTGTAGCTCGTTTTGTGACTCTGTAGTTACTTGGCAGTTCTCAACCTCCACATTCAGTTCATTGCACCACATCTTGTTTCTGTACACCCATAAACCCTAAACAACTGCATTACACTTTCAGGCCTTTATTTTTTACACTAGCTAGCACCAAAAATTTTTTGTTTTGCCTCAATATTCCTAAAACATTTGGCACTATTACAATCTTTTCCTGGCAGACATGAAACTAAAGCTAGCCATGAGTAAAACCGAAGCAGCTAAAACTCTACATTTAAGGAACAAACTTGAGCCTCCTGGAGTGTGGTATTTCCAAAGTACTTACGATTTTTATGGCACCCCACACGTGCAGAGCACAGATCCAAGCCTCATGCTTGCAGCTGGGAATGCTCAGCATTTATGCAAATCTGGCCTAACACACATCCTACCATCTACCTGCATAATTAGGAATGTGCAGCCTGTGCTCGGAGTATTTTGGCATTGCACATTTGACACCCATTGCCTGTCAGCAATCCCTGGCCACGTTCACTGCTAGCTTCCAAACAAGGTAAGGACTCTACTAAGATCAGACTCAATTCCTGCAGAGTCCTACAACTGTCTGGCGTATGAGAAACAAAGCAGAATGTCAGCACCTAATTCAAGACTCTGGCATAGTGCATGAGCAGAGGGGGTGAGTTAAGACTGCAAAGACAATGAACCAGAATTCCTGTGTCTACTACACAGGTGGGTTTCACCTATCAACTTGTTATGTGATTGCCACTTTTGAAAAAAGTGAAGTAAGCATATTTTCCTAGGTAATAATGCAACAAACATCCTCACTAGATTCACAAAAGCACTATCATACAGTTCCCTACAATTCTTTAGAAACCCACAAACACTGGATGGCATGGTAAACACATGAGGATGTGGGGGTTTGGCAAAACCCATATATGCCTCCTGCTCCCTATTTAAAAATTCTGAGCTAAGTATGATCTAGCTCAGCCAGCCAGTGCTTTACACTACACCTGTGACCATTCTATCTCACTGTAACATAATGAGCACATTCTTAGCACAGAATTTTTTTTTGCTCAGTGTTTATATTAAATCTGGCAAACTACATCTCTGCTTCATCACTGATTCCACTCGTGTGTCATCATTGCATAAATGATGCTTACAGTTTTAGGTAAGTCAATTTGAGCAGCGATTAGTTTTCCTATCTGTTAAACCTTTAAATATTTGAGTTGCAAATGAGTTTGACTTTTCATCCCAACTATTCTTCATCCCAATCTATTTTTTGAAAAGGTACATATATATCCTGGAAGATAGCCTTACCAAGCGTCATGCAAGTGCAGTTTCTCTTTACTGACTTATGATGTGTGTTGCTTTGTTTTTCTATCCTTTAATCTCTACATTTGTCACAGAAGAAGCACAGGACAACCAGTTAAGCCTCACCTAAGCCAGCTGCTAAGGAGTCCTGCTCTAGGCATAGAGGAAAGCAGACAGCTCTTCAAGCCTCACTCTTAGCTCAGCACAGGCTGCCTTCTTGGGCCAGTAACTTGCCCAGACTGAAGAGAATCTTGAGGTGCTGCTAACCTAAATAAATGGTCACCTTTCAGCATGACCTCGAGGAACACTGTGCATATGGGAACAACAAATACAACCATACCTGCATCAGGAGAGACTCTGCAGGAAGAGTAACTAAGGAAACAACTTGCTGGTTTTAATAGGTAATTATTAGCCAACAACTTGCGAGAACAGCAAACTTATAAAAAGGGGTAACTTCAGCCCTAACGAGACCCAGGGAAGCAATTCCTGGCTCTGTGTGTGCAGCACTGGAAAGAACATTATTAGACTGGAGTGTGCAGTTCTGGCCTATACATAACAGTGTGGCTGTGGGCATCACAAAGTAAGTGCAAAGGGGGATCACAGAAGCGTCCCAGGAACTGACAAAATCATCCTGACAATGCAAGGGCTAACGAATTTTTGATTAATTTAGTGCACTGAAGAGTAAACCTGGAGCTGATGTGAACAACATTAAACACTGTTTTCTCATAGAAAAGAGATCAGATAGTGTAGCCTTGCTAATCCTGCTGACAATAGCATATCAAGATCCACTGACTGAAAGCTAACGTGAGACAGATTGAATCTCGAGGAAAAATTTCTTAGGTAAAGTATAAATAAGTATCAAAACTGGTTAGCAGAAGAGGTGATAGACTTGCCTGGACCTGAAGACTTGAAAACATGTATTTTAATGCTGCTTCTAGAAGAGATTTTATGGTCTAGACAGCTGGGAAAGAAGAAAGAAACTGGCCTAAATGTTCCAGAAGAACTCTCCTGACCTTGACTCTCCCAAAAGTGCACTAAATTTACTCCATGTCCTGATCTTGTACTTCTCTATTTGCAGCATGGGTAAAGTCAAAACTCACTGCACAGCTTTAGATGCTCTGTGGAGGGAATCAGGAAAAGTTTTTCCATCTATGCATGCTTGACCAGGCACACTGTGGCTTTCCTTTGGCTGATATTTCTCGCTCATCTGAGGCATCAGAGCAGCTGCAGCTGGAGCTGTGGGCACTGTATGGACAGCCACTGCTGTGCTCGGCAGCAGAGTCCTTTTTCTCCTGTACAGGGCTGGCTGGTGAGTACTACTTGGATGCTCAGGAGCATGCAGATCATTTGATGTGATATTGAAACTCAACCTTCCAAGGGCCTGAGGGGATATTTTTTTTGGCTATGTCTTGCACAATAGCTTGCCTGTTAGAATCATGTGGACATATTTTAATCATTACAATTCTCGTCTCTACAGCTCGCTGCCAGGAGCACAGTTTAATGTCCTGAGAAAAGCAACTCCTCAGTCTGCCTGGGCTTTGGGCTTAATATAAGGAACTTTGATTGAGCATCTGAGTACAAGATGATTTACCATGGTATTTATTATATCATTTTTTCTTTAGTGCTCTTGATCACGAAAAAATGCTCAATTTACTATACAGACAGCATAAAAAACAGGCAACAGCCTGGGCTGAATAGAATCACTGTTTCACAATTCAACTTAACCACATCCTTATGGGTACTTCATTTGTTCTCTGCATTAACAAAGTGAGTAGAAAGAGCAAGGAGCAGTTACTCAGATCTGATATACCAATCACACAAGCCCAGGAAGTGTATTTGCTTCTGTGGGCCGACAGTCCCTTTTCTCTCCTAAGTCATACTCACGGTCTATAGACTGAAACCCTGTGACCTTTCTGGTCTACCTGCAGGATTGTTCATACTGTCTGGCTTCATGAATGCAAGAAAGTTGAGTCTTGTAATCATGTATATCCACCACGATTAACTCCTGTCTGCCCATGTAAAAACATCTCACAGTAATTCCCCTCTGTGTGTGTGCACATGTGTATGTTTGTGCCTGTGCCTACACGTGCGTCCATGGGCTTCGGGCTCTTGGCTACAGCATCATCATTCACACCAAGCCAGCTGATCAGCTCAAAGCTGTCACAGATGGGTTAAGTGCAGCCAGAACCAGGCGATACAAATTAAAGGTCCTATTTTTATTTTTCACTCAGGATCTCAGTGCCTCTTTCACACACACTTCCTAGAGCTGTCGTGCTGTTGTGATGTGAGTTCTTGGGACTAGCACTGTTCAACATCTTTGTCAGCAACGTGAGCAGTGGGACTGAGGGCACCCTCAGCAAGTCTGCAGACAACACCAAGCTGTGAGGTGCGGTCAACACGCTGGAGGGAAGGGATGCCATCCAGAGGGACCCGGGCAGGCAGGAGAGATGGGCCCAAGAGAATTTATGAAGATCAACAAAGCCAAGTGCAAGGTCCTGCACTTGGGTTGGCGCAATCCCAAATACAAATACAGGCTGGGCAGAGAACGGATTGAGAGCAATCCTGAGGAGAACTGGGGATGCTGGAGGATGAGAAGCTCAACATGACCCAGCAATATGCACTTGCAGCCCAAAAGCCAATCATATCCTGGACTGCATCAAGAGAAACAAGGTGAGCAGGGTGAGAGAGGTGATTCTCCCCCTCTACTCCACTCTGGTGAGACCCTACCTGCAGTATTACAGCCAGCTCTGGAGCCCTCAGCACAGGAAAGACATGGACCTGTTTGGGTGGTCAAGAGGAGAGACTTGAATATGATCAGCACCTCTCCTATGAGGGCAGGCTGAGAGAGCTGAAGTTGTTTAGACTGGGGAAGAAAAGGCTCCAGGGGGACCTTAGAGCCCCTTCCAGTATCTAAAGGAAGCCTACAAGAAAGCCCTATCTCTGGCAGTGTTCAAGGCCAGGTTGGATGGGGGGTCTCTGAGTAACCTGGTCTAGTGGAAGGTGCCCCTGCCCATGGCAGGGGGGTTGGAATTAGAGGATCTTCAGAGTCCCTTCCAACCCAAATCATTCTGGGAATGCTATGGTTATTCTGTGTCATCATTTCCCTTGTGGTTGACTGGCAACATTTCCCCTAAATGCAGCAGCATCAGGAATGCTCGCACTTGTGGAGACCCCAGAGAGCTGCCTTTGCAAAGCTGACATTTCCACAGTGTGGAAGAGCAGGCTGCACTCATCAGTGTCACAGTGCAGGGACTAAAAAGAAAATACATGAAAAGATGGGCAGCTTTTCAGGGAATCCTGGCTCAGAAGATGCAAATCCTGCTTCAATAAAAATTAATCTGGGAGATTCATTTCAAGGTGTGGGTGATGGCAAAGATAAACTAGAACGCTAAAGAGCTTAAGTATTCAGGGTCACCTCCAGCCTCAAAAGACACTGTATTTTTTCATTTTTAAAATACAGCAGTAGATACGAGGCAAAACCTGGAAGACACAAAAGTAAGGTTTGATTTTGATTTCTGTATTTGGAGGCCCTTCACTCAGACTTTTCACACAGGACAGATTCTCTCCTGCAAGCCCAGGACCCCAAGTGTTTTTCCCTCTTCAGGTCTTTGAGCACTTCTAATGGATTCTTGCAGAGATGCTCAAAGGCCCTCTCCAGTCCCACTGCTCTAGGCACACTTTAAAGCACCCCTTTTTATGTTTGCTCATGATCTGCTGAACTTTACTCTTTCATTCTCTTTATTGATATTCATGCCATTTATATCTCCACCTCTTTGTTCCCTCTGGAGACTGAGCCCAGATCTCCCATGCAGACCAGCAGAGGTTTGATGATGTAGTTCACTTAGAACAAGAACAAGAACACTCATCTCAAGAAATAACCTCAATGACTAAAAGAATGTTCTGTTACCCAAATACAGCCTAATGGATCACATGGGGAAAAAAAA